>SDVV010001527.1:0-25431 GCA_016164225.1 Gammarus roeselii
GGCGGGGGTAAACCAGTGAAAACTGTGGGCCCTGCTGCTGACGACGGTTCCTCGGTACATTCGGGACCCAGAGTGTAAGTTGAGGGGCTACCGGCCGGACCCTTTAGCACAAAAGGGCTAAGTTGTGTGAATGTGAGGGTGTGAGGTGCGCCTTGCCGTCGGCCACCCCCCTCTCTGGGGGATGCGGCCTAGTGTCTGTATCTGTATCTGCTAGTTCACAACGATGAAACAATCTACCTACACGTAGAGTCGTTAAATTGCAGGTCTTATTCAATGCCCTCTGGGAAAAAATCCTTTCCTTTCTCCTATCCTCAACATAGAAGCAGTGTCGACCGTTGACCGGCGATAACCATTTCCCAGCAAACAGTCGTTGACTTATTGATGCCATTGGCCTGTCTCGTGACACTCGAAAGCAAGCCAAGGTGTCGTAGTAGTTAGTCTTGACCATCGAGGGAAGCTCGGAAGGAGTCTCCAGCCCATCTATATTTAGTTGGTAGGCGAACTAGTCACGACTCGTGATCTGCTATGAGTTTGTTAACACAAGTTTGGCAATTGTATAGGCTATTGTATAATGTTTACAGTTACTTGTAATCATTTTTCCAATTTGTAATGTAGTAAATTCGTATAAAGTATCTGTGCTAGCTCATCGATCTTTTTTTTTTGTAACTCTTGAATATCAAAGTTGAATGTCTTGTATCTAATGCCACGGTGTAGTTAGTCATTCTAGGCCATATTAACCCTTCCTCTTGGCAGGGCCATAACTGTTCTCGAAGGTGTGGTCGTTGCTCCAGAGTTGCAGAGACCTCCTATACCACCTTGTGCCTACAACCAGTCCGTTCACGACTTCCATCACTATCCGCTTTCCATCAGACGTCTATTCTCTGCCATTTCATTATCGATAATGTCCAGTGCTTCTGGTTTTCTACTTGACCGTTTAAAGTCTCTCCCTAAAAACGGGCATTGCTGTTAACGTTCCCATACCTCTCCGAATTTAATTGTTTACGTAAATTGAAGATCCCACTTCCTTCCCTTAACCTGTGCCACGTTAGCTTAAGGCTATCAATTGTTCTCTTGATAAGGGTTTCCACCAATTCCCAGTAGGCGGTCGTAATCTTAGCAGTTTTTTGAAAGTGGGGTCAGAATGTTGAAGCGCTGCTCGTATTCCAGACACATCCTTCCCTGAACCCATTCTCAGTTCTCATGTGTAGGTGCCTGCTATAGCGCTAGCGTACGAGCGCGCAGAGTGGGACATTATGAAACTCTATTCTCAGACACTTCCTTCCCTGAGCCTATCCTCTGTTCTCTTGTGTAGGTGCCCGCTATAGCGCTAGCGTACGAGCGCGCCGAGTCGGACATTATGAAACGCTATCCTCGTGACCCGTATAAAGATAAACTCGTCAACGAAAGGTAACCCAAAACAACCACCTCATTAAAGCTTTTCTTTCTCCCTCTCGGGATAAGCGTGTCATGAGTCAGTGGCTGTTCAATATTACGAACAATCCTTAGGTCGCTGAGACAGCCTCCACTGTATTCGCTCGAATGCACGTCCTTTCATCATCTCCCTGAATTATCTTCGTGTATCTCTTTTTGGTTTGAAAGATTTTAAAGTGTTTAATTGTGAAGCTCACGGCAGATAATAGCCGCCTCCTTAAATAGTTGATATGACCAGCCACTAATGGCCGCTTTTATATACCGTCGGTGTTCTTTATGCACTTTGTTCTATTTACAAATGAATATTGCAACCATTTGGAAGATTCAGGTCTGCTAATCATTGAAACTACGCCTCTATCAATTTTTTGCGTTCGTTATTAAGTCATGCAATTAGACTTTTGAACTTCGAATCAAAAACTTTTACTTATGATTTCACATTTTCAATTTTTATGAACGAACTTCTCTGCCTTGAAATCTGACATGTGATTTTTTTCTAAATTTTTAATATTATAGCGGCATTCATAAACTTGAACTAGAGTTTACTCTGCAAAAAGAACGTTTTTTGTCGTACATCGTGTGTTCTTTTATTCACAGAATCTCTTTATCGCAGTTTCTCACTCATTAATGTTTTATTTATTTTCTTCATCTCCGGCCTTGTCACTACGAATGTTCTACCTTGGGTTGAATGCCAGGCTTCGCTGCTCCTCCTGCAACAACTAACGCACTTCTGTGACACCTAAGTTAGAGATGGGGGTGGCATAGACTCCAGTGCACTAGAAAGCTTTGACACTAATCTAATCTAGAGATGAGGGTGATGGTTCTTAGCTACCCTCAAACTACTGTTCCTATTGGAATGGTAAAGTTTGATATTAATATAACCTTATAACGTATGTTCCTGGAAATTGTCCAACTAGTAATTTCGTAACTGCTCCGTTCGAAATGCTCTGTCCGAGTACCCACTCCGTTGTAGTGGCCAACGAAGACTAAGAAATTTCCCTAGATGGTGTCCAGAAGAGCGGCTGGCGTTGAAGCGGCGAGCAGCCGCGCGGCCACCGCCTATATTGCTCTAAGAAGTAAACACTAGAATGTGCATTTAATGTGTTCCTCAACGTGTCCGAGGATTGGCTGCCGCTGCTGTAATAACTTGCAAGGATGAAGTCACACCCACACTAATTATTTATCTGGCCATGCTCACACGAATATGACGCCCTAGTGTCCGTCCCTTTCTAATTACGAATATCTTCGAGCGGTCCTCAGACGGCCTTCTCTGTGCTTTCTCACTCTCATAAAGGCCCCTCTTTGTGCATCACTTGTGTATTGTTTATATCTTCAGCATCTTATACACGAGGTTTTCCCGCTCTTGGAGGGATTAGCGGTCGCTCAGTCTCATAACCATTCAAAATTCTATTTCCAACTAGGTCTAGCTGAAAGCAAAATCGCGTGTACACCTGCAAAACATCTAGATTTGAATCAATTTCTACCTGAATAAATTGAAAAAGATCATTCACTCTTAAAGATAGCTCTATTTACAGATAAAGTTCTGGTTCTCTTCAATGACGCGTTCACGCTCCACAGTTCGGCTCTGCTTCAGTTCGCATCCTCCGGTGGAAATGCTTCTCTGATCATATCAAATACAGTTAACAAAATCTCCTAGTTCACTGAGCTACATCTAGCAACTTGATGACTACGTGTTAATGAGATACCTCTGCACGTGAAGTACTGTATCTTCTCGTCCAACTTTCTCCCTTCGAGTAACGTTACTGCCAATACTCGTAGTTTCCATGGCAACGATCTGTGACTAGTGTTGCCAACCCTGGCACCGGATGGGGACTAGATATACCGTGTAGTGTCGACGTGGAGTACGTAGAGAACCACACCTGGTCATCCGTAAAATTGTTCCACCCTTTCGGATACACGCTTTCCTATATTGTTGGTAGCTACCCACGCACCACATTCATGTCCAGTGCGACTAGAGCCTATAACATGTTGCTGTCGGGAAGACAGGGCGTTGCTTGCCTCTTGTGGTAGTGGAGGTAATGTTGTAGATGGTCACACATCTCTTCTCCCCACACCTCCCCTCTCCATCCTGTAGTCAAATGAGGCAGCTCCCTGCCATATCCCTAGCCTACGATGCTGCCGAGTCTGATATTATGAAAAGACGCCCCCGAGACATTTATAACGACAAACTGGTCAACAGCAGATAAGACACTCTCCCACTATTGCCAAAGAGCGATTCTCTCCAGCAAACTGCTCCTTGCATTTTCTACTATGTAACTGATGGCGACTTATAAACCAACCCAACTACATACAGTATGTGACTGTACCGTTGACTTGGACGCCAAATTAAGACTTGACCCAAATTTTCTTTGATTTATACCCTCTGGTTGAACGATAAGACTTTCATCCAAGCAACGAGACTTGTCGCCCTCGACCCTACCAGTTCATCTCTGCCATGACGCGTGTCGCGCTTTCTGACCGCCCCTACCAGTTAGTCTGCCATGACGCGTGTCGCGCTTTCTGACCGCCCTCACCAGTTTGTCTGCCTTAACGCGTGTCGCTCTTACTGACCGCCCTTACCAGTTGGTTTCTGCTATGACGCGTGTCGCGCTTTCTGACCGCCCTCACCAGTTTGTTAGCCTTGACGCGTGTCTGTCCTACTGACCGCCCCTACCAGTAGGTTTCTGCTATGACGCGAGTCCTCCTTACTGGCAGCCCTACCTATTTGTCTCTGGCATGACTCTTTATTTGCCTGTTTGCGTCCTCTACTTTCACGAAACTTCGCACACTGTAATTCTATCTAGCCTCTTTCCTTAGTTACATGAACATCCAGTCGCCACTTTCTAGGTTCACTTTTATTTGACAGACATCCAAGTTTTTACAGTTTGTATTAATCTCTTGTAAATCTCATTGTGAAAGTGAAAGCAATATTGGAATAACCGAGTACACATGTACATTTCTGTTGATTGATTTTTCATTATAATTAACCCTAACCGTGGGGTTTGCTTTAAAGTTCACACTCTCCAGAAGTTCAATCAAAATCCCTATGTACAAAGCAGTTTGTTTCCTCTTTGTTTAAACCCTTCCTTTGCATCGTTGAAACCTTTGAGAATGTCTTGTCTACAAACAGTTCATTTCTTTGGCCCCGTGCGGCCACGTGCAGCTGAAGCACTTCATTCGAACTACTATCATCTACTAGCGTAGCACTTGCCAAGGTTCCTCTGCCGTTGATGGATAGCTAGCACTAATAAATCCTCAGTTAAGCTCTTTGGAAACACCGACTCTTCAATCATCACTTCTCGCCTTGAAACGATTTTTTATTTTTAGCTGCTGAATATTTTTTGCCTCTGTCATGCTGGGAACCATTTTTACCATCCTCTGATAATTAAGACCTTTATCGCGATCTCTTGTTCTGCCTAATCTGTTACCATTTCGAGTTTCTCCGTAAGCTACGAAAACCATTGAGTCTTGCTGCTCTAGTAATGGCATTCGTACTGCACCCACTCAATGTAAAGGCCTCTGACCTGGCTACTCTTTGCCTAATGCAGCATCAGTATTCTGTCGATCTGACTTGCATCTACTCGGGGTTTTCCCGCTACTGAATCTCTGCTTGCTTGGAAAACTGCCAAGCGATCTTTGTCTTGTCTAGCGCGCCATTATCTCGTCCAAGGGAAATGTCCTTCGTGGTTGTCTTGTACCTAGACCGGTAAACAGAAGTATGTTCAGCCGGTTGAATATTTTGTCCGTTCACGGCCAGCGTCGGGTGAACTGCAAGGTGCGGCCTCTTGGGCGATAATCGGAGCAACTGTTCAATTGGACGATATATCCTCGGCACGTGTTTCAGTGCCTGAGATTTACTTCGACTGGAGTTTGTTATCCTCTTGAATCGTAAACCTGGATTAATAAGAAGCCTATATTATTTATTCGCTATATGAACCAGTCAGACACCCTCCATTGGTCCTTTCTATGCTTTTCATTTCCCCTTTTAGATGCTGATACAACCCTCTCGACGCTTCCACCAGCCTTGGCACGATCTTTCCCTGTCTTCATGCACATCTTCTACTCCTTAACATCTCTCCAGACAGTAGAAGGACTCTATTTCCTGCTAAATTGTTGCCGCCCTTCCCCCCTAGCAATTATTTGTCAAGTTCTTAGTTCGCAGACCTGAATAGTCTCGCTTGCTTCCTCCCTCTACTTGAAATCATGTTTTCGGTTCCTGTTTTGATGGACTCCTAATCTCTGCTCTATACTTGACCTCTTAGGGGATTTTGTGGTCCCGTTCTCGTCACACTATGGCAGATTTCGTTCTCGCGCTTACTAGTGTTCGGCGGGTCAAGCCATATTCTTGGAAGGCCTCGAAACGTTCCACTTGGCCCGACTGTCTGACCTATAAACACTTTCAATGATCAATTAAAACTACGCGCGTAAAAGTTTAGTCTCAACTATTTTTTTTTATTCATTCGCACTCGTTTTGTATACCCACTCTTCTATTATTTCCTAACGTTTACATGTATATATAATTTTTATTTCCAGCTGTGTTGTAACTCTGTTCGACTAGTTTCATTTGCTTTTTTTCAGACGATTAGAGTTCTTGAGTTGTGCCCCATTCACGAGAGCTTTTTATTGTATGCCAATCTGTATTTGATGTAAACATGTTTTCAGCAAGCTGAACAGATCGCGCTGCTGCGCTCTAAGCTATCAGACTGAACGAACGACTGAGAAGCAGAGTTTCATATCTATATCGGTTGTTCGATGTTATTATACACTGTAACGTGTAGCTAAGCAACTCTGCTTGTCAGCCGTTAAACTATTTATTTACCTCTACTTTACTTTTATTTAAATGAATTAATTTGTTGAATGTAGTGCATTATTTATTATTTATTTACCTTGTGTTTTTGCTCTCTTGTTGTGCGTGTGTGCGTGCGTATCTAGAGCCAGCACGAAGCCTCCATCAACATTGTATCATTTCCCTCCATCCTTGGCACCCACAGAGATGTTGCTAACTTTTTGTTTTGACGCTTCCCCATTATTACTGCCCCTTTGTAGGTGCCCGCGATCTCCCTTGCGTACGAAGAGCCTGAATCCGATATTATGAAGAGACACCCTAGGGACCCCTTCAACGATAAACTTGTCAATCAAAGGTAACAACCGCCGGTTGGGATAGAACTCTCCCACCCCCCTCTTGGACCGGGATGTCGACAACTGCTGTGTTGGGTGACACGGCAAGCTCTGTCCTCTTCTTACTAGCGTATGGTTGCTCTTGACGACCACCTCTGCTCTTGGCTATACCGTCTTGGGTGTTGTTTGCCATAGGAGAATGACTAGGGTATATTTTCTGGACTACATGCTACTGATCCTTCCCATCTACTACAGCTGTCCTATCGTCGGTGTCCACTATCGCCTGCATTTCCCTTAACCTTGTTATTGTCTTCATAAGCGTTAGCCACCTCAAAAAATCCAATGGATGTTTAATTTTCGAATAATCGTAGTTTGGTGGGCTGCCGTAAGGCGAGGGCTACTTTGACGGTGAAGTCAAAATGACCACTCAATTAATCTGAGATAGCCCTGTTGGAGTGTTTCAGTTGAGTATAGACACACTGGTACCAATTTTTTTGCATCGTGTAAAGGCATCTTACGGCCATACCGCACTTGGGGAATGCTGGTGTTCTCTTCCGCAAGCCACCTTATCAAACCAACTCTGTGGGAAGAGGACGCCAGCCCTGCCTTTTGTTGATGTCGAGCATTGAGGTGAAGCTAATAGTCTATACACGAACGCGATCAAGTTCAGCCGCTGAACACTGACAAAGAGGAGCATGCCACACTCTTATGCCGAGCTTTCATTGTAGCCCTCGCAACTTGTTCGGTCAGATCATCGTTCGATCACCTACTACTCTGATAGACCTCCGTAGATATGGAATCCTTGCTTACCAGCCACGGTCAAACGGTGATCAAATATTAACTATATCTCACTCGCACCTCTACCTTTCACGCCTTACCCTGTATGGTTGTCCTCGGCTTGCCATTTATCCGATTTTGTGCCAGTTTACTTTGCCGTGTTTATGAGTCACTTTCTGTTGATTGGCCTCGTCTGTATTCGTTTGATTTGCTTCGCATGCGCTTGCACTTCATTCTAATCAAGTGTCCATTACCAACAGTATGTTTTTTGTTTGCATTCACTAACACTTTGCGTAATTACCATTCTGGCCGCGCAGTTGCTACTTGCGCAAAGTAGCCACTGCTTGAGCTCAATAATTGCAACAAGATCTAATTTTCTTGCCTGTAACTTTTGGTAGGTACTTCGCGCTGTGTGGTATACAAACATTTTTGTGAACCCCTTTGCATGCCTCTATCTTTCTCGTGCCGAATCGAGCAGCGTTGAACTAACAAGGTTACTCGCGTCTGAGCTCTGGTGTATGTGGGCCCTCCCTGCTCTAATCTCACGGTGTTGCGTACTAAAGTCAACGCTGAGGCTTGCTTGCCTGCCCTTTCATAGCCCTGGAGGCTGGTCAACTGCAGGTCTGGTTTGTAGGCGTGAATTTGTGGCGTGGAAGTAGCTTTTATTTACCGCGCAGAAGAGACTTGTGTGGCGTGTTAATTCATTGTTTTGACTGATGAACCCCTAAA
Organism: Gammarus roeselii; assembly: GCA_016164225.1. Taxonomy (NCBI): domain Eukaryota; kingdom Metazoa; phylum Arthropoda; class Malacostraca; order Amphipoda; family Gammaridae; genus Gammarus; species Gammarus roeselii. The sequence continues at coordinate 8,053 of SDVV010001527.1, forward strand.
CAAATCTACACTCATCCAATCGTCGGAAACATTTTTTCTGTTCATCATTTTGAAACTTTAATTTCCATTGCAGGAAGCTTTTTTTTTCCTTATGCACACTCGTTTTTCGCACCCAAACTTTTGAGACTGGAGCACTTTGGTGGATTGTGACGCTTCTTGGCCAGCATCGCTGCCCAACCAACTTTTCTCCTTTACCGCCACGTCTTATTCTTGTACGCAAAAGTGCCACTCGGCTCTGCAACACCCACTATTGCTACAACATGACCTTCTATCCCTACTTATCGATCTTGTTCACATTTCTGCCGTGTCTGTGGGTGGTGTGTGCCGTTGGTGAGTACCAAGAGGCGAACGTTGGCAGTGTTGCCGACCTTTGAGTGGCCAGCTTACGGTTACTGGTTGGGTAGTTTGCCTACTGGTGTGTAGAAGTACCGCGGCGCTACCCTTAGGTGACCTAGGTACATGTTGCTCGGTGTCCTTGGGTTATTAAAGGGTGCCACCTAATAATGCTGGCCGTGATGACGCAGGTGCCAGCTATATCCTTGGCCTACGAGGCTGCCGAGGCCGACATAATGAAGCGCGAACCCCGTGACCCTTGGCATGACAAGCTTGTCAACTACAGGTGAGAGCCCGCCACCCTGCTGCAGCTGCTGCTGGCTGTCCTTTATGTCGTCTGCAGCAGTACGCTTTGCAGCACCAGACACTTCGTGTGTAGGTAGCCTTAGTGGTAACTTTACTACTTACCCTGGTCCCTACTCTAAGCCGACCGTCAGTGCCTTACTAGACCTTGCCATTCACACACGCTTACACGAAGGGGAGTCTCACACTGATGCCTCTCCTCTCAATTGTGTTGCGGACTGTCCCAACGGATGTGTAGCGGCTCATAACAATTGAACAAATGTCACGTCCCTTTGACTTCGGTACCGCTGTGACTTCTTGATATAACTTCGCTGAAACGCACCTCCCTTACATTTTCCCTTTGATATAACCTCACTGAAACGACTCATTTTGTTAGGTGAATTGAAAGCCACTGTACCGAAATGTCCACTATTCAATATTGCAGATCTTGCCTCCTCACACGGGCCAGTTGTCATCGCGACCCGTACTAGCAACATTCGCAACCCCCTTCCCCCCACTCCTCTCGCTTGATGCAAACTAAGCCGAAGGCCACAGTCTGTTGTGAACTAATCTGCGTAATACCCGGCACTTTGTTTGAACGATACCTCTTGTAAAACTATAGTCAGACATGCTTCATATCTTGAAGGAGGGCTGTAGGCGGCATTTGTTCAGACTGTCGTATAAAGTGCCAACTTATCCAATTTTAGGCCCTCTTTGTACGGGCAGAAACTCGCCGCGTGCGCGTGCTGCTCTAATACTGAACCTAATCCTGACCACTACCACTTACAACAGTACAATGGGAGAGATTTAAACTGTTCAGGGCTTCATTACCCTATAAACGGAATAGACATGGGTTATATTAGAGGGGCCAGATGTGATGGCGCACTCTCAACGGGATAGGAAACGACATCGCGGTTATGAGGACAATTAGGGATCTTCTCCCTAACTGGATAGACAACACCACCGCACTGAAATGAGCCATTAGTCTTCGGTGTATCTGCATTCTCGACAGGTAGGTTCGAGGGAGTTACGCCCTTACTTGCCACTCTTGTTGTTGTTGTTCTTGTTGTTGCTGCTGACGCTATACACGCCCCTCGACAAGTCACCAGCCCCATGGCCTGTCTGTTATGCGTGCTTTGAATTAAAGGGCGTTTGAGAACTCAAATTTCATCACTCAGTATTTTGGGTTGGTTTAATTTTTTTGTGTCCAAAGGCGTTTAGTCTCCTGTGGAAGTGTTAAAAAATTTTGCTCTGAGACTGCTAATACTTTTTTTTTCTTGAGTGCAGACATTTTTCCCACTCTTCCACTTGTGCCGCAGAGAAGGAGCAGCGTCCTTCCATTGATAGTGTTCAGTGTCATCGGTGTTTTTGGCAATAACGTCTGCAGCCACTATTACGATACTGTGGTCATGTTTGAAATAGAAGGAGGCCTACATTAATTGCTCTTGAAGTCGATGCCACGTTGTTGTGGTAGAGATGACTTCTTTAATCGCAGTATTCAGACTACTGTTAAGCCGTGTGGCATGCAGTCATGTCATTCACTACTGACGCCATGTGCTCGGTAGGCAAAGTCCTACCATTTACCCTGATTAGCAAGACGTCTGCTTGCTCCAACACAACGTGGGTAATCACGTCGCTACCGACAACCTTCTTTTCTCCTTAACTCGAGTGTTCTATGCTATAACCAATTGAAGGGATTTCAGCGTTGAACTTATCCTCTAACTGTTTGTTTATTCTAGCAATCCTGGTCACGCTTATCTATTGATTAGCTTGCGCGGTCTAACTGCACGATCTTTGTTCATGAATATCGCCGTCAATGAACTTGAAAGAGTCGTTAAGAGGGCTTCTAATTTTTACTGCCAGTATGAACATAGGAGAAGCGTGTGGATCATTAATGACCAGATAGGGCAGTAGTCTGTGACTAAAGCATTGTAGTTTGTCTCCATCTAATATTTCTGTTGTAACCTTTCAATGCGACACCGGTCCAGTCTGGTATTTATTTTGACCTAGTTTTTTGGCGGTTTGTGCATACTGCCATTGATTGAAGTTCGAACTATATTTTGAATTCAAAAATATGGTATCCGCACCTACTGGTGTGTGAACACATCCAAATTGGTCACGGTCTGCGGGTGGTTTCCGGTGGAATTTTCCACGAGTTTGATCTTGGATACTGGTAGAGAAGCAAGTCTATTTCAACCTAAAGATGACTGCGCTCCTCTGATCCATTGAAAGCCTCCCAACACTGGCTATTGTATTGCTATCGTTCATGCATCCTTTACTGCCCATCTCATTTATGACGTTCTCGGGCGTGAGGCTCCTCGCTTGGGTGCCGACCTCTTGAATAGAATCCTAGTTTCCCAGCGCAGACTCACCAATGCAGAGTGTCCGGTGGCTTAAGCACTTCATGAATTAATGTTGGTCGTTTGCCGTGCGATAAGAGCACTAATAATATGATGGCCGCCGTGCCCTGTGTGGTGCAGTGACGGTTACCAATAGTGTTAATGATGGCCACTGAACCGCATCATTGACGTTTAGCCAACACTAGTAGTTAGTTAAGGTGTAGGGCAAAGACTTCTGTCTCTTGTGTCCACGAGCCAAGATTGAAGGACACTCTGGCTGATCTTTGCCGTTGTGATCAGAGGTCGTAGCAGAGTTGTCTTGCCAGGCTGCAACTGTGATCGTCTTTACCTTCTACCGCGCCCTTGCTGTCTCCACATCGGACGTAGAGGCAGTGTTGCACAGTTCTAATAGTCTTCCTACATAGCTTATTTGTTAGATAGACCTTCCTGCACATCATGGTGGTGCTGGCAATTGCCTGTAGGAGAGTTATCCAAATGAGGCTTACGGCAACCCGAAGATCCTACTCCATTCTTCTAGTGTTGCACGCGACGCTTCCTTATGTCTTTGCAATCTCTGCTTGCGGATGTTGAAATTGCATGCGTGTGTTGTTCAAATTGCCTGCTTCTAATGTACTAGTTTACGTAATGTTTCTCGCTGACGACTAGACTGCTTGCCTGAATTCTATATGCAATTCTTGTGTGTAGATTGGTGTTTAACTCCTAAGCGTCGGTGATACGTGCTCCTTCACTGTAAGTAATGACCTTCATGCATTTTCTAAGTATTAATATGAAGCTATACAAGGGTCCTGCTAAATGCCTACTTTAATGAAATATATTGTTTAATAATATAATGTAAATATATATAATTAATCCTTTGAATTGCCTACAGCTGTGACTGCGACTCTGAAGCTTGGCCACGCGTAAGATTAACAAAGCAGTTTCTTTTAATAATTGGTCAACTCTGGGGGTTGTTGAACATTGGATAGACGACCCTTTCGATCTTCTCAACTCGATGATTTTGTCAAAGCTCTTGATCGAGTTCAAAGATGTCTATTTTTTGCTCGTTCAAAATTATAAACTAGACCTATATATAGTCTATTTTATCATAAATGGGTAGCGTCGTCAACGACTTAGCCTTCAGCGTGGGTTCGGACCCCACTTTATATCTTGTAAAGATGGGCTCCATAACCTAGCCAAAACCTGGCATCAGGGTCTGCCGTCGTCAGACGAAGAATCTGGCCAGCAAGGGTCTGGCATTGATGCCGCTACCGGCTCCGAAGTTTGCCATAGCGAGATCGTGACTCAAACCAAATTTGATTTTTAACCTTTAGAATTTGATTTCTGTGTGCTAGTAACCCGAGTTCTGCAAATCTAAATCTACTCATTCGCTAGTCTTATTCGCTCGTTCTCTAACACTTTCACCGCTTCTCTCGCCAGGCTCATCTCTATGGCCTACGGTCAAATCGGCATGATCCAAGCCCTGGCTGGCTTCTATACCTACTTTGTGATCATGGCTGAGAACGGTTTCCTGCCTCCTTTCCTGTTCGGTCTGCGAGAGACCTGGGACTCGAAGGCCATCAACGATCTCACGGACTCCTATGGCCAGGAATGGGTGAGGGCAGCTAGCATTAGGCAAAAGTGTTTGCAAGAGTGTTTGAAACTATGCAAGTGTGAGAAGTTCACTTTTGGCTGAAACTGAGTTCCCTTCTGATGGTTGGGAGATGAGTTCTGAAGTCAAATTTCTGAGAGAATCTGGCGTCAGTAATTTCTGTATCAAAAATTCAAGATAGAGAATGGTTGCAGTAGGACTTTGCATTTAGCAATGATACTCCATAAGACTAGCATTGGCTCCTGGAGAGAGCCACCTACCTAAGAAATTGATTTGAGAAGGTCTGTTTAATTTCTCGTTGAACCGATGCTGACCGACCGGTGTCATTGCTGGAGTTCTGCAACGTGTTTGTACCCAATGCAGGGCACTTGTTTTCCGTTTTAGTAACAGATGTCGTGCTTTTCGTTACCGTAGAGTAGTGGCGTCGCTGCCGACGCCAATCTTTTAATAATTTGCTGATTTCCCAAGTGCGCTACACCCGGCAGCTAATTGCCGGAGATTCTGGTAGAATTTGTCTAGCTGTGATTTGAACGGCTCTATTGTACCGGTTAGGCTTTCATTGCCAACGATTATTCACACTAGTCTGGATCTTGTAGTACAGTTTTAGTTTGGTTCGCATCTAAACTGAACGGCTCGCTTGGTTAACGGTTTCTTTGCCCTTCATAATCTTTCACACTTGGATCATGTCGCCAGACTCGACGCTTCTCCATCGAATAAAGATAGAGTTCACGGTGTCGATCTTCCGTACGATTTATTGCGCAGTGAAGGGACAAGTTTGGTAACGAAGTTAAAGTCTAACTTCAAAACTTATTTTCTAAAATGCCTTGTAGCCGGGGCGCTAGAATTTTGCTACCGTATCCATCGCGTGTCGCAGGAGACTAAAAGGGGCTGATCCCGTTCTCTGAAAGACCCTTCCTCAAAGACCGCAAAACGAGCGGGGGGAGGAGAGGCTCGCGCCTCTCCGAACCTTATTGTTGGGGTCTCTGAATGTGCGTAGCTGTAGTACGAATGAGGTGAAGAGAGATTGGCGAGATGTTAGCGAGGAGGAAGTTAGATGTGTTGGCGCAGAGTGAGACAAAATTGAGAAGTAAGGGCCAATGTGAGTTTGGTGTGGTGAGTGGAAGAGAGTGGTGTGAAGGAAGGTTGGACACGAGAAGGTGTGGTCCTGATAAAGAGTGATTGGTTGGCACGTAGTGCTACCGAATGGAAGGAGGCGTCCTCAAGATTGATCTGGGTGAAAGTTAAGTAGGGCGTTGAAAGATGGGGATTTGTGAGTGCTCACGGACCTGGCAGCGAAAGGAGTGAAAAGGGGAGGGAGCGATTCTGGACTGACCTGCGTGAGTATTGAGAGTTTTGGAGGTCATTTCAATGTAGTTATACTGGGTGACCTTAATGCGAGAGTTGAAAATGTAGTGGTGGAGAATGTGATAGGAAGGTATGGCGTTCCCGGTAGAAATGGACAGTGGAGAAAACCCGATAGGTCTGTGAATGGAGCAGCAGCAGTAGTTGGTGGTCGGGAACGGTTCTTTCCAGAAGAGACATCCACAAGTACACATCGGTATGGATGGCCCGTGGTGCAGTGGTGGAGACGGGTGGATTGTGTGCTGATATCGAGGAGAGTGGTCGAGAGGCTGTTAAATGTGCGGGTGTTGGAGAGGGGAGGGTGGAGAAGTGTCTGACCATCTGCTGGTGGAAGGTAGACGGAGAGTGGAGCAGAAGTGGAAGGGCAACAAACGAGTGGGAGAAGGAAGAGGTAGTGAAAGGGAGTGGACTGAGTGTGAGAAGTAGAGCCGAGGAGTTCCAGCAGGCGTTGAGGGAAGAATATGACAACATGAGGACAGGACCTGAGAGATGTCGAGGACGAATGGTAGACGTTAAGGGATGCGTTACCGAGATGTGCAAAGATGTCGTGCGCGCCGTGGGCCGGGTGCAGGAGGAAAGGTTGCAGTGGTAGAACGAGGAGGCCAAACTGACGGTGGCACGGAAAAAAAAGACCATTTGAGTGGTTGCAGGTGAAGTCGGTGGTAGCTCATGAAAGCTACAAAGAGAGGAGAAACGAGGTGCAGCGGGTGGCGAGGAGAGCCAAAAGGGATGCTGATGCCAGGTGGGGCAGACTGTTGTGCTAGAATTTTGAGAACTAAAAGATCTTTAGGAAGGAGGTGAAGATGGTGAGAAAGGGAGACCGGAAAGGAGGAAGTGGTGAAAGATGGAAACGGCCAGTTGATGTTGGAAAGGAGTAATGTACGGAAGAGGTGGGCCGAGTATTGATAAGTTGTTGAATGTCGAGGATGACCGAGTCTGATATTGCTGCTGTGGGTGGTGGTGCAATTTTTTGGGAGAAAGACTTGTGGCGGACATTACCAGGGAAGAGGTGCAGGAGGCGGTGAAGGTGATGAAAGCAGGGAAAGCCCTCGAAGACCAGAGGGACTTTTAAGGACCCACTTGGACCCTTCTTGGGCTCTTTGGGACACCCTTGAGACCCTCTTGAGGCCCCTTTAAATCTTGGAACCTCTGCTCCCCCCTCCCCACGCTATAAGCCCCATAAATAGAAACGTATAGGTGTAGTGCTTGAGTAGAGAAAAAAGTTATTAGTCCTCGGCATTGCTGACGCAGAGGGGGAGAGCCGCGCCGAGGCTGGTGGAGGTACGTAGATATCAGTCTAAACATGTTGAGGCATGTCGTGTTGCTCGCGACGAGTCGTGACTGGCCGAAATGATCAGTGATAAACCGATATGAGCTGACACGAGGGAACCCGGGGAGCTCACGGGACTTGGGTTACCCTCCGGAGCTCATCGGGCTCTTTCGGGACCCAAGGGACCTCTGCCCTCTCCCCCCATTTTATCCCCTTGAACAAAGAGTGCGGAATCAATATGTGGAGTTTGTCTGCCAACGACGAACCTGCCCCGACTCTCTTCACGATCCACAATTTGTGAGTTGGTTTGTGATTTTGTGAGATGATTTTTTATTTAGCATGTGCTCGCTCGCGCGTGCACGGGCCGTAAGTAGTTTCTGAGGTTGACCTGGACTGCGTAGCTATAAAACCTTGTGACGCGTTGCGGTTGGAGTTGATCTAATCCGTGAAGACAAAGACCTTGTACTACTGCATATTACTCTTGGAGTTCTGAGTTGGAGGCGGGGATTCGTTTCGTCCATATCTTGCGTGAAAAACTAAATTTTACTTCTACTCAACTAGACCGCGTAGTCGAGACAGTGTTGCGTTGCTATCGGAGCGGACTTTTTCCGTGTAGCCGTAAACCTTGTACCCGTCTCGACGATGCTACCTGTGCGTACATATTACTCTTGATGTTCTAAGTGATTGGAGAAGAGGATCAGTTTCGTCTGATCGTTTTTTTTTTGTGCGCGCGTCTGACATGGCTGAATTTTTCCACATTTTTCTGACTTGGACAGCTTTTCTTGCTCGCAGAGGTGTGCGAGCCTACTGGAATCCATTATCGAGCCCTACGGGGGAGCCTATTATGACTCGCGTTGAGGCTCTGGTAGCAACTATAAGGAAAGAAATCGTTCGATCTGTTTGGTAGACTAAGGTTGAAGACCAACTTACTTGCGTGTCCTCCTTGCACAGACCTACCACGATCGTAAGATCCTGGAGTACACCTGCCACACCGCCTTCTTCGTGTCCATCGTAATCGTGCAGTGGGCCGATCTCATCATTTGCAAGACTCGTCGTAACTCCATCGTGCAGCAGGGCATGAGGTAATTGGTGGCGGGGGTGAAAGGCTAAGCAGGGCGTTGGTTTCGCTCCGCGTTGTTCATTAATGGTGGTAGGAATATCCATTAATGGTGGTATGAATAACGAACATTTATGCTAGGGGAGCAGTTTCATCAGCCCTGATTGTTGGGTGTTAACTTTTGCTGAGAGTGAAGTCTCTTTGAGCCAGTATTAATACTTTTGCTTAACGTAGGTGTGAGTAATATATATGCTGCTCTACACTAACCAATATAATAATGTGGAACTCGAGCTTTGGTGAGAATGCACGGAGTACTGCGAATAAAGTAGTCTTTGGTGCACCAGGCTCCCCGCAGCAGTCACTGTATTTTCTAGTTGTCCGTGTCTGAAGTCTTCGAGACGGGGCGCCTTAGACACTTGTGATGGTTCGCAGCTAACAAGTTTTTCTCTCCCAGGAACTGGGTGCTGAACTTCGGCCTCTGCTTCGAGACTACCCTCGCCGCCTTTTTGTCCTACACTCCCGGCATGGACAAGGGTCTCCGTATGTACCCCCTCAAGTGAGTACACACCGCCTCTGGTAAAGCAGGAGTCATGAATTTTTGCCGTCGCTCGTGGTAACGTTCCAATAAAACTTGAACTCTCTTGCATTGCATGTGATTTAGGAAAAAAAAAAATCATGGCAACCATTCCTGGAACATCTACAATTGCTGCTGATAATCTCGTACCGATTCTGGCCACTCTTGGGGTTAGACCGCTCTTTTTTATTGTGCATCGTCAGCCTTTCTTCCGAGGCGCAGCATGGGATTTATTTGCGTACAAGGTCCCACTGGACGCCTTTTCTTGTGGAGCTAGGAATTCTTTCATAACATCCATTAATTTTTTTTTCTTATATTTACTGGAGCGTGCGGTTTTCGTAGCATTGGCAGCACCAGGCTATCTTTTACTAACGAGAGCTTCTTCCAGGTTCTACTGGTGGCTGCCCGCCCTGCCCTTCTCGCTGCTAATCTTCGTGTACGACGAGATACGGCGTTTCATCCTACGCAGGAACCCCGGAGGCTGGGTCGAGAACGAAACTTACTATTAAGGAGCCTGAACGGGGGTGTCGGAGCTACTGCGACGCCGCGTATTGGCCACGGCTTCGTCATTCACCACTAAAGCTGCCGTTACTGTAGCTTGTACAACTGATGGCGCCACCGTCGCACCGCCACACTGCATGTGGCGCTTGTTGTACAATAAACGACGGCTGCAGCTGGTGATTTCGGTCCCGTTTGTGATGCCACATCGCCCTCTCCCCTTTGTTATATAAAAAGTTGAACAATTGGGCTACGCTCTATTATAGCAGACACCTACCGCCAGCACTGGGACACTCACGGGGACTGTGCGTGAGTGGCTAGCTTTAGTGAGTGAATGAGAGCATGAGAGAGCGAATGACGGGAGACTGGTCACCGAAAACTGTTCGCGGAATTACATTGATGCCACCAGACCTATTGTCTCCTTACAGCGGTTACCGAGGAAAGTACTAGTTACTGTTCAATTTTGTCGCGTCACCACCATAACATTGTTCGCAGTAAGGATTGAGTACTCGTAACGATAATTAACTTGGTGATGACGAAATAAACCTACATACCCAGCAACTGCTGAATAATGCGAAGGTGTATAGCTACATTTGTATCTTAACGTAATTGGGCAACGCAAAATAATGAATGAAACTTTTGTTCTGTAAATCTTTTTTAAATAGTTTGAGTAGTAAAAAACTTTTTAAGCACTTCGCTTCCATTGTCGTTGCCACGCCCCATTCTTGTTCCATTGCAACAGATTTTTCCACCCCATCACGTGCAGCGGTCGGTAAATAGATTGTTGGCCAGTAGAAAAACAATCTATAAGCTGATTACGTCACGACTTGTTCCAGTCCCTTTAATGAGAGGCATGTATGAGAGGAAGACTTTTAAGCGTGGTTGATTCACTGCCATCCAACTTCGCCGACGCTTTCCCCTTTCGTCCTCCTCCTCGTCAGTCTGTTCGGGGAGTAAAGGGCATGACATTGATAACTCTCCCTCACCGCCACTGCAGCACCTTAACGAAGATAAGCTTGTGACCAAGAGGAACACCCACAAACACCCACGCTACCTAATTTAGTACCATTACTTTCATGTCACTTCTGTAAGTTTGTTGGTGAATGCCATTTCCTGTTCAGTAGATGATTTAAGAACGGTTATTTCTGTCCCATGATTTGGTTTAGTTGATCGAATTCCTCTATAAATAAGTTGTTTGCATCTAGACGCGAAAGACAAGTTCCGACAGTTCGGCGAGTGTTTATTTTACAGGTTAGCCAGAAAGCTTGGACACTCCTGGCAGGCACAGTAAGAGTGTGGCGGCTGCTGCTCCATTGCAGTCATCTGTTGAGTAAGAGTGTGCTCTCCTATCTTACGGCTAGGAAACGCAAACATGTGCAATATGGAGCACCGAGCAGGAAGATGCAAAAAAAAAACTTGTTATTAACTAATGGGCTTATATTTAAGACACTTGGGCTGGTAGGGCTCTGTAGTGGTTTTCTTGTTAACCTTATAAGAATTTTAATGTCGATGATCGTTTGTAATTTTGTCCCATTGTTAAATGTAAAATTTGCAGTATGTAACAAAGAAGTGTACAGTTGACCCCCTCCCTACTCCCCTCCTTTGCCACCTGCTGTTATCCCTTGAAGCGCTCCCCCCTCCAGAGATGACTCTCCCTTTGCTAGCATTCTTCAGACTGTCAAGGAAAGGTCGATTAAATGCAGACCGAGGTCTATCGCGACCCGTAGACTGGTTGTGGCTGCTACAATCCATGAGGTTATCTGCATTAGGTGGCTTGCGGTTACCTGGTTCCGGATACAGAAACTTCACAGGTTAGGATTCTTGCATTTTATGTACAGTAGACTGACCACTGTGCAATGTTGGGTGTCTCTTTGGATACCGTTGCCAGCTGGACCCTCCGTTTCGAAGAATTTTCCCGCCGGCCTCGTAGCAGCGTACCCGTACTGTTCCGTTGTTCTTAAGCTGGAAGCGTTGAGATAAGTCCAAATCATGCAGGGGGGCAACAGCAGGAGTGCCGTGTTGTGGCTACAGGGTAGTCGCCCCCTACAGATTATTGCTGGTACTACTTCTATTGACATTTTTACTTCAACGCCACGTTTTCTAAAGATGTTGAACTCTCTCTCTTCAAGCAGTAATCATCGCAGCCGCTGCTGTTCATCTAGTAACGGAATAAGTTTGCTCTTTAATTTCATTCAAACTTCTATATTGTTCCACGTGAACACTACCAGACCCGCCCCAGATTTCTCCGGTAGCGCTTTGTTAAGTAGCTGCCCATAGACGCGAGGGCTGAAACACCTTTCATATTCTCCTGGCGGTAGCTCTATCTCCTTCAGTGGAAAGCAATTTCACGTTTTGTATAAAGTGTTTGTTCCGCTTTGAAAGGAGGCAGCTCTACCGTTAGCGCTGCCTGATTAAGATCTCCCGTCGCAGGTTAGGCGGCCACTGCGATCAAGCTGCCTTGAAGGGCGAGGGTCACAAAGGAGCTTCTCTTATTCGCTGGATTGCTGTAAATTGTAGCACACCTTGGTAGAGGTCGATGGCAGCTTCGTTTTCTCGAAATGGTAACCAACAGCAGCAGCCTGACCAGAAATTGTAAAAATATTGTGTAGATAGTGTGTAGTGTGACTATCTTCATTCAGAATAGCAGATCTTCTTCGGTTGCAATATTTGTTTTTCAGAGTAGTGAACTAGGAAAAAAATCTATTTAAAAAGCCTATACTTGTCATCTGCTACGCTGCTCAATCCTGCCCCATTTATTTTAGGTATATTGCTTAGGTTTTATTCGTTTCGTACACCTAGTATGGGACTCCTTTTGCTATTGTACTATCTAAAAAAAATACATTTTACCCCACTAAATCATTATTTTGATTTGGCCCTAATTTTTGAAATTATTAACCATATGCATGCCCTTCTCACTTTTTATTTTTATTGGTCCTTTACATTCCACACCAATACGTACTTCACTTTCCTTTCGCCCTTCACTCTCCACTCCTTCATGTCCGCAGTTACGTTGCTTCCTATGCTGTATGCATACGTGTATGTCACCATATACGTGTATGTATTATGCTTGCGTGCATGTATATATACATAACGTGATATACATCCATGTATATACGTTAACATTGGTCAGCTTCCTTTAGACGCCCAATCGAGTGTCCGAAGAGTAGTTAGGTTGTTTTAATGACCTGCTTCTAGAAACTGCTACAGATGATGCAAATGTTTTCTTACTCTTTGCTCGGGTAAGCAAGTACTTCAGTAAAGGTGATGGGCACGCACGGACGCGTTGTTCAATTGAAGAAAAATTCTATGTAGACTAGACAACAGGTTCGGCAATAGTAGGGCTTTATTTACCGTGCGAAATTGTTATTACAGCAGCTGTAGTGCATTACGCTGTGTTGACATTCAAAGCTGAACCGTGGTCTCGTTATGGTGAACTGTGCCGACAAAGCTGTTCGGTGTTGTAGTATGTTCCAACTGATGGTACAGCTATTGTGCTACGCTGTCTAGTACAATGGTAAGGAAGGTCGGCAATTACAGCTAACATGCAATGCTGCTTGGTGACTCCTGCAAGGTTAGATCAGAGTGTTGATCATGTGCTGACGCACGGTATCCCTGGATAAATATATTTCTTTCGAAGATACTAGAATGGATGAGGTCTACCAAAAGTTGAATGAAAATTCCTTTAACTGGAAGATCGAGGTCTTAGGATGAAGACCGCGTTGCTTGTGTGGGTTAGGATTGTGAGGAACTTTAGTGGCGATCTTTCGCTGTGTCGCTTATTAGTAACAGCAAGGAGCAGTGCCTGACGTGCCGAAGTCATACCCGAGATCGTGCACGCGAGTGTCTTGCCAGAGGTGCAAGTCTGTTTCATGCCCGAGGTCGTGCTCGCACTTCCAAATGGCCGCATGGGTCTTATCTACTCTGCGTTGCATCCTTGTTGAGAAATATGTACTGCATTAACATACGTCAATGGAAACTTGCTCTACGGCGCATTAGGTAAACAAAGTTTCACGTGCGCTTGATTTGGCGAACCTAGATTCGTTCTGAATCTCTGAAAAACTTGGCCGACCACAAGATCCGTTGAAAATTATTAGGGAATTTCATTCAACTGACCAAAATTGGTACACCCACATGTCGCTAGATTCTTTCATTGACTCAGAGTTTCAACATAAGGGTGGGAGTAAGGCCCAAATCAAACTCGACGAACTGTTATCCGTGTTAATTATAAAAAAAATCTTTATAGAACTCAGCCTGTAAGATTCGCCGAACCTAATAGAAAACTACATTCAATCCGTAGAGATTATGTAGGATTTCAAATCCTGTGAATATTTAGAATTTGTTCTTCATGGCAATCCAATGATGCAATCTCCTCTGCAATGTAGGCCATTTCGGCTCAGGCGCAGTCTTCTGGAGATATATCATTCAGTGGAATAGCTTACTAAACCTGAGTTATATTTGCAATCAGGATGAAAGGTGCTACTTTCTCAACCCAACTACGCTAACGTCAGTTTCCTGTTTTCTTAAATCCCTGACTACCACCACCCTTCTCCCTCTGATTTGTATCCACACCTTTTGAGTTATATTCCTTGGTATCACTTGTCTTCCCTTCCCGCCTCCAACATTTCGTTCAGCGTTCCACAGCAACAGCCAGATTTCCCAATCACAACCTTCACTGGTTCAACCACACACTCAAGTTTGGACATAGATAAATGCTATCCGAAGAATTGGAAAGACTTCGAGCATTGAAAAAAATGATGCGAAAGTGTACAAACCCACCAATGGCAGCTACTTCCATCACATACAATGAGACCAATCAAAACTCGCTCTCCAAATTACCTCTCGTTATTAGTTATCATTTGCCAAGAACTTCAATCAGAGCCTGCCTATCTGTCGAGACTGTTTTAAGGATCGGGTCTTGGCGTTGGAAGAGTCGCTCCCTGCGCTCTGCATCCATTAGGTAGGTACACTGACGAAAAAACGAAACAAATGTTGGGAAGCTCGTACTCGGCTCTGTTAGCCTTTGTATATACCAGATTAAAATATCATAATAATTAATGCTAAGCATAACTATTACTACTATTAGACTACCGAAAGCAGCATTGTGACGTCATGATTATCATGAATGTTATGAAATGAGATATTTCTTAGTCTGTTCGGGCTCTCCTTGGTTTGTACTCCGTATTAAAGTGGGCGAGCTGTGGTTGGCCTGTACTTAACAAATTAAGCCGTCGAAGTCCTGGCGAAACTAGGCAACTAACATCCAATGAAGCCTCAGTAGAGGTGGACTGATGAGGCTTATGTGGAGCCCATCTGCCTAATCCCGGCCACTGCCAGACTCCTTAGGGCTCTTCTTGCAGCATCGGGCATTTTTAAACTGGACCCTAATGAGAACATTCTGAAACGGACTACTTGAGTTGTAAATCTGTTCCCTGTTGACGTCTTCCGATGCTTTCCAATCAAAGGTGAATGTGTCGGGGCCTATGTGACTATTGCCGACAATTTCCAATCCGGGTGTACACCACCGTTGGAGATTCAACTGGCACGCTAGGAACATGCGGGACTCGGTCGAAACGCATCTGACAACGTCTATAACTAATAGATATCTATATCTATCTGGGAGCACTTACAGCACGGAAGAAATCTGTCGAGGCCCTTCTGGCGACACCTGGTAATTTTTCAGTCTGGGAACTCTCGCAGACTAGGCCCTTACGGTGACATCCAACCCTTCCATCCCTCCCTCTGGGATGGTATCTGTCTATAGGCGATAGTCTAGGTTAACTGAAGCCACCAATGCATTGACCACTAAATTAAACATCTTATGGAGTGGAATAGTAGAATGAGACTCCTCGTATATATGTACTAAATATAGCCGTTGAACTCAATGGTATGATGGGTTTCTTTTTCTGTACATCTACGTCTAAAGCACAATTATTTTGGCATGAGCCCTTGATCACATACCGAAGGAAGACGCCACACCTATGAGGGAACGTCGGGGCAGAAGGACAAGTCGTAGCACTCTACTCTCATGTCTGTTAAGGGGCAGAAAATAGCCCTCCATGTCGTAGTTTCGGTACAGGCCACCACTCACGCTCGACCCTGTAACGCTTCCTTCTCTGTTCATCAGTCAAGCGATCGAAGGCTGTCAACAATTTGTAGTTGTGAAGATAATAATACCCACCGTTAGGAAAATGTCCGATCTATTGCAGCTTAATAATTGCCATCTTTATTATTGAATGCCCTTATTTCAAATCACAAAGCGGCGTCTTTTTCATGAGTTGGGATCCACTCCTTTGGTATGGGTCCAAAATAAAGTGTTTCAAACGAACCTCGTCCTTTATTCCCCTTACCTGTTCTTGGCTTGGAGTAAGACTACTACTTCGTACATTCTAGTTGAAGTAGAACTGTTGAAACCAACATTTCAAGTGTTTTTATTGACCGTTGACTGCTGGAGAATATTTGCGTCAGAGATGGCTAGTTTTCAAAATAACTGCAGCTTTCATCCTCCTACTGGCAGTGAGAACCTGTTTAGGTTTTCGAGGAATTCGCTTGTTCACTTACTGATTATTAACCGAGAACCCCCGATATAGCACAGATTGGTCCCTAGTTTGTGCTGGGACCTTAAGCCACACGTTTGCTCGGATTTTATATTGGTGGTCGTGTAACGTTAAAAGTAGTCACTTTGGCCAGCTAATAGGCCAGCAAGAGTGAGCCCCTTGGCCCCTGGCGCGAACCAGGAGGCTGATGAGGAGTAGAAAGAAACTCTATTTAGGAGGGACCAGCATCCCCTCCAGAGCACCGAAGACCAAGATTACAACGGTCTAGAACATCAGCCTCTCCAAGATGACCAGCACCACCTCGGCGGACGACGGCAGGAGGGACGGCCGCATCGACGAGTTGACCATGAACGTCCAGGAAATATTGAATCCGTCATGCCAAGCGACCGTTCTCTCTGAACACGAAGCAAAAGTTTTCGCCGCAGAACCCAGCACGATTGACGACCGTCTAACGAGACTCGAGGGTCATGTCAAGACCTTTTTCTTTCATATCCACGAACTAGTTGAAAACGAACCAACTAGAGAACTCGCAACTTGCACAAGTACCTCCACCTCTGCGTCTGACGACAACTTCGACAACTCTTCACCCCACTAAAACCCCAACCGAATACAAAGGGCGGCACGGAGGAAGCAATACACGCCATTCAATGAACACAACTTGTTCAACTAAAGTCCTACCTTTCCAGAACACCTGAAAATCACATTCTACGCCAACGACTGACCGGATATTTGCCCATACACTCTGCGATAATTGCTGGGCTTTCACTGGCTGTCTAGTCCTGAACGTCACCACCAGCGGCGACGAATGCTTTGCCATCGTAGTAGACACAAAACTTCGAAGTGACGAGATTTTCTCCAAAAACAAACTCAGTGGAAAGCCATGCAAAATAGTGCCACACCAGACTATCTCTACAAGTTCAGGTTTGATCTACGTTGAAGATATCCCGAAGGAGGACATCAGTGGAATCGTTCAATACGAGGACTACGTTGTCGAAGCAAAGGTTGCACCGAAGATCACACCAAGGAGAGACTACCACAGCCCTAATACTAAAATTCAACTGCCCTACTCCACCTAAATATCTAGACATTCCTTTCTACGCCGCCAAAACAAAGGTCACACCATTTGAGAGACATCCGATGCGATGTTATAAATAGCTGCAATACGGACACACAAGAGGAAACTGTAATGGTAAGCAAAAATTTTCATACTGCTCCCAGGACGACAACGACAAACTGGTAGATCCCCAGTCATGCCAGTCCGAAAATAGGGGTGGATGGATGATTATTCATTTTATAGATCATTAACACTTTATTTTAGTATTTTATTACTTCTTCTTGCTTGGGCTCTATTATATTTCTCTGCCCTTTTTTCATGGTGATAAATTTTGCAGTGGTTATTTTTATTATATGCATCGAGGTAGGTTGAGACAAGGTGACCCAGGGAGAGGAGGTACTCGTGGGATCCGCGGGACTCGGGGACCCGGGGTTTCGGGAGCCCGGG
>SDVV010001528.1:0-25430 GCA_016164225.1 Gammarus roeselii
TACACTCGTATGTTATGTATAATTCATACATCGATATTCAACATAAGCATGATGTCACCAAGACGTGTTATACCGTCAAAACGCCCTGGAGATAGGTGGTGCGGAAAAACCCAGGCGATGGCTTTTTTGAAATAGCCACCCTGTTTTTTCAAAGCAGGGAATCCATTTAAAAAAAATACCCTACTTATCAGAAAAGTCAACGGGAGTTTTTTCATACCCTGGTTCACGATCGCCCAGGCGACTCGGGTGTGAGCGAAACTCAGATGATGCCCCGCCCGCCTATCCCAACAGCCAAAGAGTGAGCGGAGCTCTGACGATACCGCGCCCCGCTTGACCCAGCAGCCAGTGAGTGAGCAACCTCGCTCGTTGGTTACCGCTACACTTCCCTCCCAGCCAATGAGAGCAACCTCGGGCTCCGTTCACGGTCTTGTGGCAGTGCCTTGCGTGCAGCTATTTGAAGTGGACCTGCGTTAGATTGTGCTCTCGAGGTTGGTTATTTAAAGTTAACTTATATATTTCTTATATTAGTATCAGTGTTATGATATGTAGTATTGTAGATGAATATCGGTATTGTTATGAATATTTAATGTTTCCACGCTAGGGGACACTATTTATTTCCTGTACACAATCCTATATAGTGCCAGTCATGCTCAAGATTGCAGTGTTGGGATGCTCACGGGAGCTTATCTCTTGTTAGTGAAAAACACTACCTCCCGCAAGTGGTAGGCGAAACACGTTCGACTATGACCGGGTAAAACATATATGCAAGCGCACCAGTTTATGCTGTTCTGTGATTTTTTACACAGTAAATGTATAACAGTGCTTACGAGTGTATGTCGGTGCTGCAAAGCCGTGTGTTAACTTAATAAAGTATCCGAGTATCTGCCTATCTAGGAATGTCCAATCACTGCCAAATGTACGATAACAAAACCAAATCAAAACCAAAATGAAACGAAAATGTTTGCCTGCCTGCCTGCAGCGGTGGGGTCGTATAAAACTGGTACCGCTGAGGCGATGGACACACATATCATCAGCTTCTCCTCGAGCAAACACCCTCCTCAACAAGTCCGAAAAATGGAGTTGATAAAAGTAGGAAATCTGGCAGTGTATGGACGCCTTATTCGTCTGGCGGTGTATGGCAACTGTTGTGTAGAAGGGCGAATGCTGCAGTTCAGGCATTATTTGTGCTCTTGATCTTGTCGGCGACACACCTCCCATGAAAATGTAAGTAAAATGTCTATTTTTAGAGATATCTTTATGTAACTCTGTTCGTCTTTTATTCTAGATATATCTTTGTTATTTGTTAATCTAATATGTATCTGTTTTTTGCTTGTAGGATGAACCAAAACGATATGGTGATGGCGGATACGCCATTGTTGGAGGATGCAGGGAGTGGCCTGTACCGAAGTGAGACCTCTCCGCAACCTAGCTTTGTAGTGTTCGCAAGCCCTAGCGCAAGCCCGCAACCCGCAGGCGTCCCCATTCCGGAACAACCCGGAGTTCAGCCTACTGCTCTGGAACAACCCGGAGTTCAGCCTACTGCTCTGGAACAACCCGGAGTTCAGCCTACTGCTCTGGAACAACCCGGAGTTCAGCCTACTGCACTGGAACAACCCGGAGTTCAGCCTACTGCTCTGGAACATCCCGGAGTTCAGCCTACTGCTTCGAACAGTTTGTCACTAAGCCTACTGATCTGATACGTGAGCCAATATTTTATCCGTCTACCTCTAAAGAAATTTTGGAAAACAATTTTCTAACTTTAAAATTTATTCCAAACACTGAACATGTCAACATATCTTCCATGATTACATTAGGACGTAAAAAGCTAGAGGCACACACTGAATCTAAATTAGGCAAATTTCAAAGACTCCAATGCATTGTGACTGTTAAGATGAGCAAACAAGTTGAGGGTGCATCTGTAGATGACAAGGACTGGGTGCTTAACGCAAGAGCTATCCAGCTAACAAAATACACGCTTTTAGGTGAGTTGATTGAGGATCTCGGGGTAGATTTACAAATTGAATAAGAAAAACAGGAGCTAGAAGGTAGTGGGTGATCCATTAATACAGTAACCAGTGTTGAGCTTAAATTATATAGGATATGTGTTAATGGGACTAAAAGTCTTGGAGATTATGTTCCTTAGCCCAAAAACTGTCCAGGCTGGCATCAAATTGTCAACATCAAGACAAAAAGCAATAATTGTGTGCTAACAAGCCTCATCGCTCACTTCCACTTGCCTGAAACTACATACCTCTCTAGTGATAGACGACAGGCGGAGTTTACTTACCTCCCGTACATAGACAAATACTTCCAATTTCCAAAACTTGCCATGGACAAACCTGTTGCCTTCGAGGACGTCCCTATTATAGGAAAGGATGTAACCTGAACATCAGACTGTATCAGCTCAGAAAAGAAGAGGACTGTTATGGTCATGTCAGTATATACAGAGGTAGTTTGAAAACCAGTGAGGAGAGCACAGTCCATCTTGTGCTAATCTTAGATGCCAACCATGTCGCACTCATACCGTGTTTCACTACATTTATGCGCGCATTTTAAGATATTAGAATGAAAGCACAAAAGCTGGACACGTTAAATTGTGTTCGTCCAGTACATGCACGCAAAACATCAGTCTGCCTGAAGAAGGCGAGATGTACCAATTCTCAGCCATGCATGCAACAATGAAACCGCCCGTTGTTGCCTATTATGCCTAAATCTGTGCTGGACCCTGAAAAAAAGGGAAAAAATTTAGTTAACATACACAAGTTGTGCATGTACAGTTATACTTTAGTGGATAAAGACACGACAATTGTAAGGCATAAAGTAATAGATTTGACTTCAGCTCCGCTTTTGGAGATGGAAACACATCTCGTCAAGAATTTGTTGCTGGATTATAATGATTATATATCTATCTTACCATTGTTCCCTGTCCTCGTCCTCACAAAACAAGATTTTAAAAATATTGCGAAAGTGAAACATGTGAGTGCTGCGGGGACACTTATGGAGAAAATTGTAAACAACGAGTTCGCCACCATAATCATTACTTCGAGGGTGTCTTCGGACCCAATAAAAAAGTGATATCTGTCAATTATATTGGGGCTCTGTGTTTTGATTGCAACATCAAAATCACGGAAAAACTCGGGTTCATGCCTTGCATAGCTCACAATGCATCAGCCTATGGTCTGCGTTTCATATTAAGAGGACTGGACGGAACTAACTTATCGAATATCCATGTGTTGCCAAAACAGTCGATACAAAATTTTCAGCATATCCATCTCCTTGAACTATGCCACGAGCAAGTACGGTGCCAAGTTCATAGATCCATACTCGTTCCTCAACTCAAGTTTAGATAGTCTTGCCAAAAGTCTTAAAGATAGTGGCCATGACAAGCCGCTCCTCAAATCCCATCTCACAAGTCTCGGCTACAGTGACAAGGTTCTAGATCTCGCTACTCGAGAAGAACATTTCTGCTACGAAGCCATCATATTGGATTCTGTGCTGGACCAAACTGACATCCCATCGCAACAAGACTTTTACAGTCAACTTTGAGGCAAAGGAATATCGTTCTCTGATTATGCTGAAGTGATTGAAATGTGGCAGGCAGCCAACTGCAAGACTTTGCGTGACTACATGATCATCTACCTCCTCATCGACACGTTGCTACTGGCCGAAGTCTTCCAAAAGTTTAGGGAGACCATGACACGCCACTATTCCCTAGATCCCGTCCATTTTGCGAGCGCCCCTGGCTTTGCAATGCAAGCTGCTCTCTACGAAGGCGAGATGAAACTGGAGTTGGTCAAAGATATCGGTCTACTCCACTTGATTGTCAAAAATACAAGAGGCGGATTTGTGACGTTGACGAAAGGTCTTACCAAAATGAACAATACCCGATGCAAATACTTTGACCCTAAACTACCTGTGTTTTCAGCAGCAATGTGGAATTTAACAGTCTTTATGGGGGATGCCTGAGTGAGCCCCTTAGCATTAGTGAAATCCATGAGCTCACACCCCAAGAAATTCAAGCCTTGACTTGGTAAACGCGGACTGTTCTGGCGAGTACACGTACATTGTCTGTACCAATGCCCAAGTCAGCGACAAAGTTGCACAGGAAACAGACGAGCTGCCACTACTACTACATCACAAAGAAGTCAACTTGGACGATGTTTTGCCTTTCCAAAAAAAAAATCTTGGCAGGCTCGGAACATCTCAAAAACAGAAAACGAGCACATAGTAAGTTGGTTGCTAGTCATCTACCCCAGACTGACTACCTCATGGTCCTGAAATTATTGCAAGTGCTCCTCAGGCAAGGATTGGAAGTCACCAAGGTTCATCAAATTTTTTTAATCAAAGAGGAACCTGTCTTCAAATCCTTCATTGTGGAAAATATCCAAAAACTTCATGAGTCTACGAACTATTTCAAAAAGTCCATATATAAACTTTTATCAAATAGTATATACGGGAAGCTTCTTTTCTATCCGCTCAACGGAAATCTAGAGGCAAAGGTCGTGTGCACAGCCAACAGGTTCCGGAAACACGCTGCCCACCCACTCCTGAAAAACTGCTACGCCATCGGCCCAGAAACAGTCATCATGATCCTAAAGCAAAAAAATATCCGAATGGTTCATCCACTCAAAGTTGGGGTCTACGTACATGAGAAGCTAAAGCAAAAGTGTACAGCTTCTTTTATGACACTCTGAAACTCAAATACGGTGACAACGTTTCGCTCAGCTACTCGGACACAGACTTATTGCTGCTCCAGTCCAAAGATGTGGATGACATTGAGACGGAAATGCGTAAACCCTCCCTGGCTAAATACATGGACTTCTCCAACTACCCCAAAAATCATCCTTTGTATGATGAAACAAAGAAAGGACAGCTGGGACTACTGAAAAGAAAAACAGCCAACGACTACCCGAGTGAAATCATTTGCTTGCAACCAAAGTGCTACAGTATGTTACTCAAGTCCGACGTCACAAAATCAGCTGCTAAGGGTGTCAATTACCACAAGCTAAATTCAGACATGAACAACACAGAGACATTCATAACCAGAAAACATACACACTCTTTGAGACCATACACAACATTGGTGCTCGAGCATGCCAGCTTGAAACTACGCGCTATTAAAAATTGCCTCGGTAAGTTTGAAAATGAGCGCTACTATGTTGATGCATGCACAACTATTGCCTATGGCCATCCAAACATCCACAAAACATCCATTTAAGTTGAACCTACCTTCAATAAAAGGAGGAAGTGATGTGTCGTGGATGATAATACTAATGTGAACATGGATTTAACTTAGGAGAGACGTAAGCCGGGTTAGACCGTCTTTGGCGAGTGTACTCGCGTGAATGGCGAAAGTACATACACGTCTAATATGTATATGTAAAGTTTCCTACGATGTTGTAAATATGTAATAAATATTTACTTTACCGTATGTTCCATTATCTAGTTAGAGTATATATTGATGTCTTCAAACGCTTTGTTGTCAGTATGACGTAGGACCCAGTACATGATGCAAGAACCGGATAACTTTTTCGTCTATGTCTCATTGCTTGGCAGCAGTCAAATGTACCAAAACAACACATTTTCAAGTTTTACTAACAACATTTCATCCAGGAATACAGTTACAGGGAGAGTGAAGCGTAGGACTTGTAGTAGTATTCTATAATGACTGGTTCAAGAAGAACAAAACACAATGAACAATACGACATTGTATTCTACGTAGACTATTTTGATGATAAAGATGAAAGAGTCGGGCTTGGAACTGCTTTGTTTGTTCCTAGCGGAAAATATCTCTTGTAATGCATTTGAAAAACACATCTCCGAGCTATAAATCCGTCAGAAAAAGTCTTGTGCGAAAAAGAATCGTTAGAGATAAAGGAAAATTTGTTACACAACGTATAGAAGTTCCACGCCTTTACTCGACAAAAACATACCACAATTTAAAATACTGAAGCTCCGGTGAATTGGTACTTTGTTGGAGATAGATTGTGGTGTAAATATAATGTCGGTGAAGGTGTCATAAGCGAAAAAATGTCCTATATGAGTGACAATGTCCGTTACGTAAACGTTTACTCGGATATCGTTTCACGCAATTCTATGGGCAAAACGCAAATATGTCAATGACCTCATTCAAACACCTCTTTGATGGGCAGATAGTAGGATACTTAGTAAAGTAACACACGGCTTTGTAACACCAACATAACACTCGTAAACACTGTTATACATTCACTGTGTAAAATATCACAGAACAACATAAACTGTTGCGCTGACATACATGTTTAACCCTGTCATTGTCGACCATGTTTCGCCTACCACTTGCGGGAGGTAGTGCTTTTTCGCTACCAAGAGATAAGCTCCCGTGAGCATCCCATCACTGCAATCTTGAGCATGACTGGCAATATATGGGATTGTGTACAGGAAATAAACAGGGTTCCCTAGCGTGGAAACACTCTAAATTTTCATAACAATACCGATATTCATCTACAATACTACGTATCATAACACTGATACTAAAATATATTAAATATATGTTCACTTTAAATAACTAACCTCGGGAGCACAATCTAACGCAGGTTCACTTCAAATAGCTGCACGCAAGGCACTGCCACAAGACCGTGAACGGAGCCTGAGGATGCTCTCATTGGTTGGGAGGGGGGTGTCGGGGTAGCGAACGTGCGAGGCTGCTCACTCGTTGGCTGCTGGGTCAAGCGAGGCGGGGCATCGTCAGAGCTCCGCTCACTCATTGGCTGTTGGGATAGGCGGGCTGGGTATCGTCTGAGCTCTGCTCACACCTGAGTTGCCTAGGCGATCGTGAAATAGGGTGTGCAAAAACTCCCGTAGACTTTTCTGAAAAGTAAGGTGTATTTTTTTTAATGGATTCCCTGCATTGAAAAAACAGGGTGGCCATTTTAAAAAAGCCACCGCCTGGGTTATTTCGCACCACCTATCTCAAGGGCGTTTTGACGATATAACCCGTCTTGGTGACATCATGCTTATGTTGAATATCGATGTATGGATTATGCCTAACATATAACATTAGAACATCAGCAGGCATAGAGATGTCATGTTTTTCTGAGCATCACCTAAGGATATATATCATAACTCTAGTTATATCGTTGTTAACATTTTTATATTTCATCGATCTACAAATAAGCTCAGATATTTTTAAACAAATCACGTGTGATGTGACAGCATAAATATCAAACGAGAAGAAAACCATTACGAATATCATAGATATAAAGAATACAATGGCGGAAAATAAATTAAAACTAATTGAATCTATGCCACGTGTAAATTGATCAACAGTGATCGGATCAAGTCGTTAGCAAGGTTGAAAAAATTCATCATAAACATGTCCGGAAATCAATGTTCGTGCAAACAGAATACGTGTGAAGTTTTAAACTTTGATACTGCATGTAAATTATTATTTAACTGTTAGATTTATTATCAATAAATATCTCATATAATGTATGTTATTATTACCCGTAAGCATTCGGAGGACTAGCATTGAAATTGCACATATGCAACATGACATGCAATGAATTGCTATACAGTATGCCTAGCATTGAAAAGTAATAAAAATACCAAAGGTAACCTATATATACAAGCGTTGTATTTATATAACCTACTAGCATATATAACCTTTAACTTATAAATGCCATATGGATATTCTGAAAGCTGTCTGTCCGTCCGAAAGCTCCGCCCACATCCAAAAGTTACGCCTACCTGACTCCGGCTAACCCCTTTCCCACCAACAAAGTAAGCCCTATCTTATTCCTTCGTGTCCGCGTTTCCGTGAGAGAGTAACTACTATTGTGAATAGATATCTTCTGACGCGGCCTTAGTGGCCTTTCCCACCCATAGCATCTCCCTTTTTCTTGAATTCTCATTCCTGTGTTCCTCGACAGCTTCCAACTTCATGAAGTTCTCTCCCCGTTTATCTTCTGACTCCCCATATCTCACTGGGATGTTTCTGATAAAGTATTTATGTTTGTCTTCTTTATAATTCAACATACCAATGAGCACAGCACAACCGTGGTACCCTGCGTTCTTCATGCAGTTTCCGCTAACTATACTTGATTCAGCGTATGTCAACCCTCACCTGTTCCCACCAACCTTAGTGCACCCTCAAGATGTCATGTCTCTCACGTCCCTTTTACCGTCTGCTTGCCTAAAAACGAGCTACTAAAGTCGTTTCCTTCTTCACGGGAATGATCTCTGACTTGAGGGCAACTCCCACTCTTCGCATCAGTGGTTTCCGCCCCTCAGCGGCGGCATCTGTCTATTTCTTAACTCTCTATCTAGCCTTGTGGCTCTGCACTCGGCTCACCGGACCTGAGGTTTCCCATCCTTTTGTAGTCGGGACGAGCGGATTTCTCTTGCGAGTTACCTAAACAACCTCTCTTTCTCGCTCAGATTTCTTCCTCACTACTGCCCGGTCGGTCCCGTCGGCACCTCGCCTTTTCTTCTACTATCTTGCGCTAGGTGTAACCTCTCATTCGCCGTAGTCTCACCCTGCGTGGTGAGATTGATGAGATTCAAAGTTTATTTTGATGTATAGATATGCTGTCAAAATTACAAAAACATCAGAACACGCAGATGATACGTGCAATGTCTTCGTCAGCGTGAACTGTTCTGAAGACTGCATTTGCTATCTAGATAAATTAAGATTAACTTATGACTGAGTTTGGGGAGTAAATTTACCTCTACATCCTTGTAATTGATGGTGGACATTGTTGACGGACATTCACTATTATACATTTTTCAATATGTCGAAACAGATAAAAACGGTACATTGTCAACTGGCATTTAGCAAAAAAAGGACAGCTGAAGATGTCCGACATGAGGTTGTCTATTACATTACTCACACATTGTTTGACTCACGGAGACACTAATTCTGAAACGAAATGCATAGTTAGCATATCATGTTACTTATGCCCTGGACAAAACCATTTCAATGAGTCATAATGTATGGATATACTGATTGAATGAATTTCTACATGAACAAGATAATTGAAATTTTGAACATATGAAACAGGAAAAAATAAAATGAAAGTATTCTTTTTAATGAAACTAATGCATCACAAATAGTTGACCCGGTAAATTGCATAGCGGAAGTAAATTACAATTCAAGAATTTCTCCACGTACAAGTTCGAACAGGTATAGTTTTAGTTTAGCCTTGAAGGCAGCTATACTGCTCCCCATCGAATTTCAAGTTTTAGCAGCTCTGTATTTGAAAAATAGTTTGCTTTGCAGGTAGAAGCATACACGCTTACATATTAGGTTATAAAGGGATGAATAAGGCTGTAGTACAAGAGATTTTTAGCAGGAGCCGTGCTACAATCTCTAGTTTTGTAAAAAGTGGGTAGTTTCTCGGTAACAATGAGACGTGATCTTTCCAGCCAAGTCTCTGATCTACTATTACACCGAGGAACTTTGTATTTGATACAAAGGCAACCGGGTGACCTTACAATTGAACTTGTGGGTTTGGAATGGATATACTCCTCCTAGGAATATCATAACCTGCGTCATGTTGACATTCAGCCTCAACTACTAGAAGCGAACTCTTATGGGCCTGTGACCCGGGCTTGACATTGCTTAACTCGTGTCATCTTGCCTACAGAAACTGTGGTCCATAGGATTCTTCGCTGAAACGCAGCGACGATAGAAGAGATAGCATTGTTCTTCATCGCCATGCTTGAGTGTAAGCGCGGCTAGTACTCTTTCTTCCCCGCGATGCTCAGAAGTGAAGAGTCTGTTTGGGGACATAGTACTTGGATTCCTCGCATTTTGATTTAATAGCTACTTGAAAACACGAGATGGCATTTCGGGCTCGGATCCAGTTCCAGCAGAGATGACGTAGAGACCCATGGGTCATTGGGCCTTGAGGCCACAGAGAACATTTATCAACAATGCCATTGTTGTTGCTAAATACACCCACATACACACACATGTACTCGTGTTAGTCAAGTGATGGGCACTTGCACTAGTTTAATGATAACAGATAACCTGATAAGGTACTTCATCGTGGTTGAAGAATTATTATTGCAGCCTGTGGTTGTATAACTCTTTTGATGTTTTTCATTATCATGACACTGATTGTAGTGGATTAGATTTGCTCTTCCAGTACTAAAAATGCTTCCAGTGAAATAAAACGCTCCTTTACTGAGCCCATACAGGTCGGTTGTTAATATCTTGGCGTAGTTTTTAGTTCCACCACTTTTTTGTTATGTTCATTCATGTAATAAAGCTGTATAATTTTTTGTAACGAAAATATTACTAGTAGGTGCATTCACAAAGACGTCCAACATCCTGGACCAGCTACTGGTGGGAGCAAAAAATTGCTTCGTTGCCTTGATACAGTACTAACCATCATGGGACAAGGCGTACACCACCTGCTCGTGAGCGTATAGAGCTGTTGGGCCGCAAGATTGCCTCATTGTCTGTCCAGCTGTCCAGCCAGGAGTCTAAAGATCTTTTTATGGCGATATAAAAAGATTTTCCGACTCGTTTCAGGGTTACAATATGAAAAGGAAATCGCTAACGCCTACCAGCTCGGCAGGCATTGACGCCATCTTGCGACCAGACATTCAAAAGCTCGACAGAAGCTGCCGCTATCTAAAAAGATGGTCCATCATGGCCGAGCCATCAACATCTGGTCTGCTCGCAGGTACATCCTGCAGTCCAAGGAGGACGGTGAGAGCGTCACAGCGCGGCTGCTTGTGCTGGAGACTGTGTCCAGGGACGCCGGCGAATACGAGTGCAGCGCTTCTAATGAACTGGGGAAAGGTTCTACTCTGCTGCAGCTGTTGGTGCAAGGTGGGGAGAAGACGCGAATGTAAAAATACACTGTGGCGCAGTCAGGGTTCTTTTATAAAGGGGGGGAGGTCACCACGCCAAGGGAGGGACAAAACAAAAAGGTGGTCTTGAGTAAAATTTCATGGTAATCTTATAAATTCTTTGCCCGAAAAGGAGTAGAGGCCATGCCACCGAACCCCATCCCTCTTCGGTGCGCCAGAGGTGACAAGTTCCAAGGTGCACATTCATATGCTTAATTTAACACGAGTTTCACGGATTTTGTGCGGTTAGAGGGAGGTGAAAAATGTCAGGTGTAGATATGTGGGCTGACTTTAGATTAGATAAGGGAGTCATGTCCATATGTTTAATAGATTAGACTTGCATTGTAAGGTCTGTTGTTCAGCCGAATCATGTATAATAAAAGGTATCTTGAGCCCCTATGCTCTAGATACCATTATATTCACATGTATGATACCAGACGTGCACGTAACAGTGTACGGCGAGAGCTGCTGAGATGGTGGGTCATACGACAGTATACGGTGAGAGCTGCTGAGATGGTGGGTCATAAGACAGTGTACGGCGAGAGCCGCTGAGATCGTGGGTCATACGACAGTATACGGTGAGAGCTGCTGAGATCGTGGGTCATAAGACAGTGTGCGGCGAAAGCCGCTGAGATCGTGGGTCATAAGACAGTGTACGGTGAGAGCTGCTGAGATGGTGGGTCATAAGACAGTGTACGGCGAGAGCTGCTGAGATGGTAGGTCATAAGACAGTGTACGGTGAGAGCTGCTGAGATGGTGGGTCATAAGACAGTGTACGGCGAGAGCCGCTGAGATCGTGGCTCATAAGATAGTGTACGGTGAGAGCTGCTGAGATGGTGGGTCATAAGACAGTGTACGGCGAGTGCCGCTGAGATCGTGGGTCATAAGACAGTGTACGGCGAGAGCCGCTGAGATGGTGGGTCATAAGGAGGCCAGTTAGTCTAGTCATGGCCTTGCCCCCTACCGGCCTCCACCGGCCTCTTGTACAAATCCCCCTTTATAAACCTAACTTAAGTGATCCCGTGTTGAAGTCCTCCGCTCATATTCTAATTATAATACTAGTCTCCAGCGGAGCTCGAGCATTGGTCTTTGTAACCTCCCTCTTACGACACGGCTCACGTGAACTACAGACCTGTCATCATGTACAGGAAGGACTCCAATCGGTTTTATTATTGAATTGCTTATATTTGTACTATATTTACGAGTAATTTTCATTAATCTGTTCATCCTTTAACCGAACATAGTTCATGCTAGAGGCGTCGCGATTGTACCCAAATGGCTATTCGGCTCCTCCTCTAATTATTTCGATGATACGTATGTCCCTCCTACCCTCCCCTCAGACGTCCCAAGTCCTCCATCGGGTCTCACCGTCGTGGAGCAAGGCTCTCGCTTTGTGACCCTTAACTGGACGACCCCTCTAGAACTTGGACCTGCCGTTTCTGTTGATAAATACATCGTGACTTACACTTCAGAAACAGGTCGGTCATTTATTCGGTTGGCGGAGGATAGGTGCTGATGAGATGTCCATGAAAATATAAAAGAATCAAAAAGTAAACAGTTTTGAGTGTTATTCTGGACTAGAATTTCTTGACGCAAAAATTGTTTTTCAAGTTCCTCAATATTTAATTCGGTGATTTGAACAGTATTTGTGTAAAAAAATATTGAACTCATACGTGACTTTTTTCCGATTTCTTCACTTTCTCGCATACGTATTCTCTTCATTCTTCCCTCTTCTTTTTGGTGACTTTCCCACAAGCTCCCTCTGACGCCCCGTCCTCCGTGCCTGCTCTCTCCCCCCCATCGCGAGTTGAAGGCCTCCTTCCTGCCTCGCGCTACTCCTTCAACGTGGCTGCAGAAAACAGACTGGGGCGCAGTTCCCCTTCGGGTCTGGTGAGGGTCACCACGCTGGAGGAACCTCCTGCAGGCCACCCTAGGGTGGTCAAGGTAAGTAAAAACTAAGAAAATGACTTATCGTGCTTCAGAAATTCTTTAGTGTCTGAGCTGGCAACTTGAAAACCGTAAATAATTTTATTATAAAATAGTCCATCCCATAAGATATCATTGGCTGAAGTTTGTGAATGCATTCATTCACTAAATACTTTTTACAATCTGCCCTGTTTCAAAGCATGGACTTTGTGTATGGTTTCGTAGAGGTCCGCCACATTGTATTGTACGATGGGGTTCTACGATGTTTGTTCATCATATTAGACTTTGCGACTGTGCATTTTCTTCATTGCCGTATTTTTATCTGGTGTCAGGTCGTCACTGTGACCTCAACATCTATGCGCCTAAGATGGGAACCTCCTCTTGCTAATCTAACCCACGGGACCATTCTGGGATATCTTCTCGGCCAGAGAGAAAACAGGTATTTTCATCCAACTATTGAAATTTGAAATACACTGAGACACTTTTTAAAATTTAATTTACGTAAGTGCTCAGAAATGTGCATCAGTTGCTATCCACTTGGACACCGACTCACAATGAACATCACTTGTACAGATGATGTTTGAAGGTGAGGAGTAAATGAAGTAATATACGAGACATTGCTAATGTTGAGTCGACAACTGGTATACTGTCGAGTCTCTGAACACTAAACCCGCACAGGCAGTGAATATGTACTCTTAGTATGATGTAATTATTTACTTTTGCCGAATTCAGTATTTGAATATTACACACATCTACGTGAGAGCCATGGTAGACACAACCATGAAGCTTCCTAAAATTTATATAGTAAAAACCAATCTATGACGACAAGCTATGTTTCTAGTTCGAGCTCCCAACTAGGGGGTAACTCAAATAAATTGTTCCCGACACTTATCTGCATCATCAACAACACTCACTGGCACTCCGATCTGTGTTCCTCTTTCAGCTTTGCCCGTCAGGCCGACACTCAACCATTCAACTTCTCAAGAATTGTGCTCCCGTCCATGTTTCACCCCAGTCAAGAGCTTCCTCTGATGATCGCTCCCCACCTTTTCGAGTCGCCAATCTTCCCTAGAGGCCAACAAGGGGCTAGCGGAGTTCGTGTGGGGACACAAACTACCGCGACGATCTCCTCGGTCTCGGTAGATGGGGCTCTGGAGACCACGCTGGAGGGGCTGAGGCCACACACTCGCTATGCCCTCGTCCTTCAAGCGTACAATTCACGAGGCCCTGGCCCTTCAAGTCCAACCGTGACGGCGATCACCGCCGAGGATAGTGAGTAACAACTCACTGTGCAGGAATGGCGATCACCGCCGAGGACAGCGAGTAGCAACTCGCTGTGTAGGGACGGCGATCACCGTCGAAGACAGTGAGTATCAACTCGCTGTTTAGGGACGGCGGTCCCCGCCGAGGACAGTGAGTAGCAACTCGCTATGTAGGGACGACGGTCTCCGCCGAGGACAGTGAGTAGCAACTCGCTGTGTAGGGACGGCGATCACCGCAGAGGACAGTGAGTAGCAACTCGCTGTGTAGGGACGGCGATCACCGCCGAGGACAGTGAGTGGCGACTCGCTGTGTAGGGACGGCGATCACCGCCGAGGGCAATGAGTGGCGACTCGCTGTGTAGGGACGGCGATCACCGCCGAGGACAGTGAGTGGCGACTCGCTGTGTAGGGACGGCGATCACTGCGAGGGCAGTGAGTGGCGACTCGCTGTGTAGGGACGGCGATCACCGCCGAGGGCAGTGAGTGGTAGCTCGCTGTGTAGGAAACAATAATGTATCTAGATACTGTTTCAAATATTTTTTCACAGCGAAATATTTGAATATTCCAACCACAATCTTTGTCAAGACCTCTTTTTTTTCTCCAAACCAAATACGTTGCTCCAAACAAATGAGTCATGGCCAATTACTGTCTACAATTATTTATGCAAAAGTTTATATTTTCTGTAGCTAGGTGCGGATTCTGGCTATGGCATGGAAGGATGAGGAGGGACGCGCTGTCATCGCTGACAGGCTGGAGAGTGCGGTCGAGTTGAGAGTAATTCTTATAGCGGTCATCACTGACAGGCTGGAGAGTGAGGTCGAGTTGAGAGTAATTCTTATAGCGGTCATCACTGACAGGCTGGAGACTGAGGTCGAGTTGAGAGTAATTCTTATAGCGGTGCGGTGTGAACACGGCCAATCGAAAAGACTCCTACCAAACCTCTCTCTCGCAGGACCCACTGCTCCCCCCCAGCGAGTGTCTTGTGAGGCCTCGTCCCCCACCAGCCTACGGGTATTGTGGGCACCTCCCCCCTCGGCAAACGTCAATGGGATCATCACCAGCTACAGAGTCACCTACTCCCTCGCCATCCCCGACGGTGAGGAGAGATATTTTTACTCCAATTCGTCTAGGCTTCAACCTCTTGGGAAACAGAAGATTTGGTCTCTGGCTACTTTTACTGTCGTGTTGACATTGCGAACCAGGCTTTGCGGGAATTGCGTTCCTTTGCGGGATAAAAAATTTGTACATGTGCCAGGGACTAAACCCACTGGATTTTCATTACTTTTTGTTATTATTTTCACAGATGACTTGGAAATCCTCTCTGGTTTCGGAAGTTGTGTGAGAACTCACTCGGCTGCCTCCAGTATCGGCAGCAACCAACTGCCCAATTCCAGAGAGTTAGCCAAGAGCCACATCAGCGACTCCATGAACTTCGGTGGAAGCAGCAGCACCATCCTTTCAAGTGCTAGTACCCTGAATCATGGAGGAGACGCGACGTCCGACCAAAGTCCTGCTGAATCGATGGTCGTCCAGGGGCTCACAGCCCGCCTGCAGCAGCTGAGGCCCTTTACACACTACCAGGTGACGGCGGCGGCTGCGACAGGGGTGGGGACGGGCGTGGCTAGTGACCCAGTCCTTTGCACCACGGAGGAGGATGGTGAGGAACAAGTATGAAGCCTCGTCCACCTATCGTTGCATGCAGCGCTACACGAACCTGGGAATATCGTACAATGAAGTAGACGGGGCAACTCTTTAACAAATCACGTAGCCAGGATTGAATAATACCGCCAGATGACGTCAGCATTGTTTTGATTCGCGGTTAGATACGGAGTGATTCAATTTATTTATTCTCAGATCTAACACCGGTGCCCGGGAACACATTTCTCAGGCTCGTGCAGCACAACGAAATGTAGACAATGTTTAGGAAAGCCGTCGTTAGGACGTCCTTGGTCGAAAAAAATTGCCTTGAAACTTCAAACGTATAAAATAAGATTTAAAGGAATCACCGCAATATTGAATATTGTCATTTTTATTTCATTCATAGGGGCTTAATAATATATTCGTCCCTGTATTCCTGAAGACGAAATGGCAGCAATATGATGCATCGGTCATATCTTCAGTGCCTACGGCGCCAGCGCTCGTGAAAGTCGTTGCTTCAGGCCCAAACAGCGCCATTGCTTCCTGGTGTCCCCCAGCGTCCCCCAACGGACGCCTCTCGCACTACAGCGTCCAATGGGCACCTCAAGGTTCAACGCAGGCGCCCAGTATTAAGAATGTGGACGCGGAGTTCCAGCACCTTGAACTGGACCGGCTGCCTCTGGGAAGGATTGAGGTGAAACGATGGTAGGAGCGGGTCCTAAAATCGTACAACTCACAAGAGTCGTACCCATCACCACCGGTATTTTTTTTCATATAAAATAGTTCATTATTCAAAAAGCTAAGGATACTGTACGTGATTTCTGTAGAATTACGTCTGCTTAGTGTTATGAATAATGGTTATACAGTTCCCTAAATATCATTCATGTTTTTTTAAGCTCCACAATTAAATCATTCCCTCACCCTCATCTTTTCTCAGGTGTGGGTGTCCGCCCATACTCGGGCGGGTCGGGGCAAGGAGAGTGAAAGGGTAGCCACTACACTCTCTACCAACGGTGCGTGAAGAGTCTGCTGTCGTCTGTTCGGTATTATATCATCTGCGCATACTATATACATTAATATTTCATCCATTCAGACATTTGTTTGCAGACTATTTTAGTTAATGTCAGGAAAAATTAGTTGGTGAGCTGTACTCGAAGAGAATAAAATGGCGCAGAGCAAAGTGTTGATCATACTCAAGGAGGTTGATTGGATGGAGTTGCCCTACCGGGATACCCACACTGGTACCATTGAAGCCGGTATGATGTCGAGCCGCCATTTTGGTCTGGCACATGACACTGCTGGTGCTCTCCAAGCAGTTGAGTTCATTTCAGGTATTTTTTAACCTACGAGAGACCAGGATTAATGACAAGATAGACTTGTATCATACGTATGTGAATACCAGGATAAACCATCCCATGAAATACATACATATGTATTTCACGGAAATTTTTTAAACAAGAAACAATGTTCTCCTGTATATTGTTTTTCCAATACATGAATATCTTTTTGATTCAGCAGTGTTAAAAATTGAATAAGATGAATACGAATGACAGGAATCAACAGATGACAGTAACCATTATACCGTTGGCCGGACCAGAACTCGACTAACATCGCTGCGGTGCGACATTGGCTTCACCAATCGACGCATGAAGCACCGCCATCCATTACACCTCCTTGGTCATACCACCTGAAATCCTATTTCTGGTCCAGTGGGTGCTGGAGTGTGGTCGGTGGGCGGTCCAGTAGACGTGCCTTGGAAGCGTGATCTAACTCTGGACTGTCTGGCGGTTGGGGTGCCTGCCCCCCATCGCTCCTGGACACGATACAACAAGACCTTGCAGCTTGGAAGGTGATGGACTGTATGGATGGTAAAGTTTTATCTCTTTTCTTCCGCTGATTGGATGTGGTTAGTTTATCCTCATTTAATTACATAGCCTTTTCATTCAAATTCTGCGGCATGAATTAGCATATATCTTGATGCCTCAACCAGTAGCCTTAAGAGGAACCTGGCCAATGCCTCAAACAGCAGCCTCAAGGGGATTTGATTTGAGCCTCATTTTAACCAGAGCCTCAACGCGAGTCATCGTAAGCTCCCCCGTAGGGCATGAACATCATCGATTCGGGTAAGTTCGCACTCCCCGTGTGCGGAAAGATTGATTTTGTCATTATTAAATCAATTACATGTTTCGATTGTGGCATAAATGCATACTGGTGCGTACAGGAACGGAAAGAATTAACTCGTATCTACGTAATCGTATTGTTATCTCTGTTCGTTATTGGGTGGTCAGACCACCTCGCTTGCACAGATGCTCGGGCTTTAAACAACTTCGTATAGTTCGGTGGATGTTTTCCGAAAGCGATAATCTTTTTTCGGTAGGTTAGGTCAGTGAATAGGCTTTGCAGATGGCACGGGGAATTCAAGAAGGCTCGTCGGGCTGCTGCGAGTGCGTTGCAATCCATTAGTGAGTGATTCATGCTGATAGCCACTTGGTGGCAACAGGGGCATGGTGGCACGTCCGGTCCCATGTCTACATCCATTAGGTGGTTGTGAGTTATCCCCATGGTCCCCGTGTACAAGCGGTCAATGAACACTTGTTTTTTTTTTTAGTTGGAGAGCTTTGTTTCCCATTTTCCAACCGAGGGTTTGACTGGAAGCATTTTTTGTCCGCTCTGTTGCCACATATTATTCAATCGGGATGTTATGTTATTATTATTATTTCATCATTTGTTTCCATCGTCTAGTAATGGAATTTCAATACTTAGGTCTAACACATCAAACGTATTTTTCAAATGCGGTATTTGAATTAGCGAAACGAGAAATAAAAATGAATTTGTGACAGCACATCTGTCGGCGGCTGGTTTGTAGCTACTTCATGTTGCTAAACATGATTCACAATATGTGCTATATTCTTGAGTGAGAAACACAAGGGCAAGGGATTGATAAATCCTAAATGAATGAATACATCGCAGCTCATCTCTAGTGGGCGACTGGCTTGTCCTTCATGGAACCGAATGGAATACACAATATACCATCATACATATAAATATACATACATATTCATACAAATATACATATACATGCACGTACATACATGTGCATGTACATGTACTTATACATGTACATATACATGTACATATGATGCATGTGCATATACATGTACACATACATATACATATACATATACATGTACATATACATGTACATATACATGTACATATACATGTACATATACATATACATATACAAATACAAATACATATACATGTACATATACAAGGACATATACATATACTATACATGTACATATACATGCACACATACATGTACATATACATGAACACATACATGAACACATACATACCTACATGCATATATGGATGATAATCAGTATAATTCAGTGGGGGAGTACAAAACTCATAGGACGTATTTCTACTAGAGAAGAATAGAGAACTATGTTACCTTTTATGACAGCGATTGTAACATAAAAATGGAACGGTAATTAGTATAATTATTTAAATTAATTACATTTGTATCCAATTTACTTCTCTGAGAGTGAGCGGCTACATATTATTCATCGAAAGACAGAGCACACTTTTTAAAGATTGAAACATTGAAATAGATGAACGTTAGTTGACTCCGAGGGTAATTGGCAGGGGCAATTGTGATGAGTGCGGAGAGGCAATACCCCGTTACAGCGAAGTATCAATGGGATATTCACGTCAATGTTCCACCATGTACAATATAACACATCCCTTGAAGCCTGATGACAAAGCTTGTTATCAATATCAAAATCATTTAACGGAACACATTTACCTGCTGCAAATGCAACATCAACGAATCATTATCATAGTCTTGAATAGCCAGAGCATAGTTTGAGGCGGGGGAATATTAGAATGATACAACAGTGAAGTACCACTACAAATACAATTACAACGTGTCATTATCATAGTTTTCAAACAAAATTTCTAAACTGGAAAATAGCAAAAACATAATTACAAATGAGTGAATATTCGAATATAACAACGGTAGAGTACAGAGGCAATATGGGCATACTCCTACTAAAAACGGCAAGGCACTCGATATTTTCTTATGACAAAGATTGTTACATAAGAGATGGTTCTGTACATTTACTCGAAAAAACAGAGCAAGCTCGTTTGTAATAAAACAATTGAAACATCCAGATAATCAGCAAGTTCAAACCATGGTAATTATCAGACAATTGTAATTAGTAGCAATTGAGAGATGAGCTACCTACGGGTACCATAAGAAGATGAATTGTTTCTAAGAAACTGATTGGAGAGGAGAGAGCTCGCTAGCGGTGGGTGATGGAGGTGATTCTTAAAATTATAGGTGGTCAATCAAGATGATGCACACCGTTCATGGGAAAGACGAAGCAAGCACGAATTACGTGTATGAGAGAGCGGGCTTAGCATCGAAATCAATTTGGGTAATTGGCAGAAGCAATAAGATGATGAATCAAGCAGCAGCAGGTAAATATAACTTCGGGGTGGAAACGACAAGATGGGGGTTCACGATAACATTGTAGACGAAATAACGGGTTTGAATTGGTCGGCCAATAAGTGTTTACTAAGCCTGTTCCTGAAGAATTTGTTTGATTTTAGATTTGTGACGTCTGTTGTTGTTTCAGGATTTCGTTGTTTCAGGATTTCGGTCCTGTGATCGAAAAAGCTCTACTTGCAGTTTCTTTATTCTTTGTTCTTTGTGAATCTATTGCTTTTTCACCTCGAGAAAATATGTGCTTTTTGCTACCAGGTGAATGTTTTCTTGTTAGCTCTTTACGTATACTTATCGACTCTTGGAGTGCTAGTCTGTTAGCGATATTTAACTACTGCAATTTTTCGAGAAGAGGACTTACGTGGTCTCGTTTTCTATGGATACCATCGCATGTTATTCTGGCAGCGAAGTTTATACAACGTTGCATTTTCCCCCTCTGAGATTTGGTGCATTTCCCCCAAATTGAAAGACAGTTGTTGTTATGAGAGAAAATCAAAGCGTGGACAATCGGTTATCTTGATTTGAAATCCAATTATTTTTTTGCGGTTTTAAGAAATAAAAGTGTTCCGTTCAACTTGGAACGGAGTTGTTACGTGATGTTTGAAGAAAAGGTGTAGGTTAAACCATACTTTGAGCTTATAATTTTATCTCCAACTAATATATCAGAATTGCCAACTCTGATAGTTTCTCATTAGAACTGCTTTTCTTTTTGAGTTTGAGCCGAATAAGATTTGTTTTTATTGAGCTTAAGCCCATTTCTATCATACCAAGATTTAAAATTACTTATAGATGTCTCAGCGTCGTATTTCAGCTCTCTGATCTGATGGTTTTTGAAAACAAAATATTTGAACATCATCGGCGTACGTGACCATTTCTGCTTGATTTGTTGGTAATTTACCGTCAATGTCATTCACAAAAACAAGGAACAGCAGTGGGCCGAGTGTCGAACCTTGAGGGACTCCGAAGGCAATTGTGGTTGGACTTGATATAGTAGCGTTATCAAGTTTAACTGATAGTAGCTAGCCGATTTATCAGATACCTTTCAAACTAAGTAGGGTCTATTTCTGTGTAACGAAGTTTTCAAATATGATTTCATGGCTTACACTGTCGAATGCTTTTGACAAGTCTAGCAATCCAGGCAGAGAAATCTGCCCTTCATCAAAGTTCTTGTTTAGACCTTCAGTGATACTCATAAGTGAGTCTTCTGTGGACAATTTTCGCCGATGAGCATATTGATTGCCATTGATCAACTTGTTGAATTCTAGGGAATCAATTAACTGGATAGATATTACATTTTCTAGAATTTTTGATATGACAGGCTGAACACTGTTCTGGCTAAAGTTGGATGGTTCATTCTTGTCCCCAGATTTGTGAATTGCTTATATGATTGCATGCTTGCAGCTCTCCGCAAAAGTTTCCGTTGCTATCGAGGTGTTAATTACTGTGCTGATATAGAGTAGGGAAACTATTAAGCTGTCTTTCGGATATTGTAAGGCTATACCATCTGTTCCTGTACAGTTTGTGTTCTTCAAGGCAAAGGCAGCACGCCTTACTTCGTGTTGCGATGCTTGTTCTGGTTTTCATTTTGCTTTTGCCGCTGCGTTATTATCCTTACAAAAAGCTTTTGGATTTGAGATTTCTGTTTCATCGCTCTGTGAACTTTGATCGGCTTCCTGGGTTAACTCTTCAAAAACCTGTTTTCCAACTCCAGCAAAGAAATTGACTGACGGTGTTGGTAAGTCGGTGAGATGATCTTTTTCTTGTAGGGTACAAATCCTTTCATTACGTTCCACGTTTCTTTGGGATTGTTTCTGCACTGTTTTATTTCTTCATGATGATATATAATTTTAATTTTTTTAACTTCTCGTTTGACTCTTCTATTCTTAATATGAAATAATTATTAGCAAAGGATGCTCTGTTTTGCTCTGCGTTTGAGATACTTTTTCAGCGCAATTTAGTTTCACAGTTTTTCTGTAATCCATTTAACCGGTGTGCTCTGCATCGTTTTAGTTTCCGTTGGCGACACGGCAGTAAGTTAGTATTTGGGCTCGCTCTGTGACGTTATCTGTGCAGTGTATCGGTTTGATCATCTCTACGTTTGCCGTTAGTTGTGCTCTGAAACTGTTCGCTGTATAGTTTTTTTTGTACAACAGGATATTTTATATGGTATTTTTTTTATGTTCATAGTGCAATTTATTTTTTCGTGGTCGGAGAAAGAATTAGGCTCCCCACGTCTGTGGAGACAGTGGAAGACGGATTGTTGCTAATGAGCAAATCAAGTAAAGTTAAAGAGTTGTGAGTAATTCTTGTTGCAGTTTTTATGAGCTGATGCAGGCCTAGTCTGTCTAATAACGGCTTCATATTGTTAGATTTCAATTTTAATTGGTCATCATTAAAATCTCCCAAGATGTACAGCGTCTTTCCCAAGCTGATAGCATCTTGAAATCTTTCTTCGATGTATTGAAAAGAGTGTACACTTGCTTTCGGTGGTGTGTAAAATGATCCGACCACAAATGATATATTTTTTCGTACCTGGATGTTGACCCAGAGGTCATCTTTTCTGTGAACATTGGAACTTTTAATCTGGATGAAAATATTGATAATATCGGATTCCAGCCAAGTTTCTGTCAAGCATAATATGTCTATTGACTCATCCTTCACCATCATCTTCATACGATCCATCTTTACCTTTAAACTTCTAGCATTTATATGTTTAATAGAGATATTATTTGGACTTTTTATATTATTTTTATTCATGTATGATGTGGAATGGTCGTCGTTGCCTCCAGCTGGCGCAGTTTGTGACTGTAGTATCATTTTCTGACGTACAGGGCCGTTGGTGTCACTTTAGGATAGTTCTAGATGCGTCTCTTCTTCAACTATGGATGAATCATAGTGGTATTGTAAGGGAGAGTACCTATTAGAGCACTTCACATTTGTTTCCATGTGCTTCTTTCAATTCACTGCAATATTTTGCTGTTCAGATTGAGGCTCTAGCGGGATGATGGGTGCAAGACTACTGTAGTGGTCGTTTTTCTTGGCTTCAAATATTGAGTAATGAGGAATCTCATCGCTTTTCAGGTTGGTTGGATTTATTACATTTTTCGTGACGTCATTTGGCTCTGATTCATCTAAGATGGTGGTCTGTGTTTCGAGGGCGTTGCTGAGAATTGCAGAAACTAGATATCTAAATTTGTTATTAAAATCTTTCTTTTCGAAATAATTTATATGGGAGTTGATGATAGGAAACCTGTCCCGGTAATGTATTGCGAAAATTGTTCTTCATGGATGAACGCCAGTTTGGCAAGCGAGTCCGCAAGCTCATTTCTTCTTATTCCAGCAGAATTTGAGCGCTTGGCCCTTCTTGGACAGCATACAGGGATCGTGCTGCATTTTACGTAGAGCAGGGTGTTTGTAGTGCAAAGTTTTGAGCTGAGTGAGGACACTCAGACTGACTGAGAATACGACATGTTTAGGGAGACGATCGGTTTTTGCAATAGAGATGACTAGTTCGAGTGCGTGAAGCTCTGCAGAGAACACAGAGGCCTCTTGTGAAAGAGTAGCAGAGCGTGGGATATCAGCGTACACAGCAGCGGCTCCCTTTCCGTCCGCGGTTTTGGAGCTGTCATTGTATATGTGGCGGTGCTCTGGATATTTTTCCTAAAGTAGTCTCAGAAATTCCTGTCGGTACGTGTTGGTTGGAGTAGTTGCTTAAGGGTATACCCGCAGGTCTAGGTTGACCGGTGATGGGTCCATCATCCATGTTGGTGTGTCGACTTGAAGAATTCGGTAGGAGGATGAAGGCTTGATAGCGTAACGGTTGATGTTTAGCGAGGTCAGTAGGTTGTCCTAAAGTCGGGAAAACTGTGGGCATATATTCTTCTTAGCCGCGAAGAGGCGTTTATCGGAAATGTTGGTGATGTGGTTGAGGACTGGGTTGTTGAATAGGCTTCTAGTCTTAAAATAGTATTGTAGCGAAAGTTTGTCTCGCCGGAGCGGAAGTGGAAGCTCGTTAGTGATCGGGGTGGAGCCGGTTGTGATACGCATAGCATTGTTTGCCATGGTCGATAGGGTTTCGAGAGTGGTTTTGGCTGCTGAACCGTAGGCAACGGCTTCGAGCTTTGCGCAGAGGCAGTATCGTAACCAATGAGTGATAAGTGAGTGAGTTCGAAATCACCATCGCATACTGTTCTTCGCGTCTAAGCTCCAAAGTTTACAAGTTTACAGGGTATAGATTTTTTTTTTTTGTATCAAAATAAGAGCCGGTCACCGCTCTAAGCCGAATATTGCTCCGAGACCGAATATCGTTTCGCAAAGGTGAAAGTTTTCAACTTAATTGGAGAGATCGACTATCATCTCTTTGGGGCGAGAGCAGTAAGGCAGCTCAGAGGGATACCCCCTGGGAGTATCCCAGGCTCACCCGCCTTCCCGCGGTGTCCTCGTTAACCACCAAATTTCATTTGTCCCTGTGTGTAAATATATTTGAGTTAGAGATCCCTCCACCGTCACCCCCTTTCAGCTTGTAGCTACATCCCCTCCCTTGGTGCATAAAGCTGTGAGTCCCCTACTGACACCGGGGGTGGGAAATAAAAGAAAAAAAACTGTTACAAAAAAAGTTTATATAAAATAAAACGTACACCAATTTTTTTTAGCTTCAAGTCTAGTTATAAGCTTAAATTTAAGTAATTTTAAGAACGTATATAAATATACTTAAATATTTAAAGTTTTATTTAAGAAGGCCCCACCTTTATTACCCAGAACCCCGTGTAGAAGCCGGGGATCAAACAACGGGCAAGACCATGGCCTGTCAGAAAGGGGCTGACGGCCCCTCCAGGCGTCGTTTTGGGGTGGATGGATGATTATTCATTTTATAGATCATTAACACTTTATTTTATTATTCTATTATTTCTTCTTGCTTGGGCTCTATTATTTTTCTCTGCCCTTTTTTCATGGTGATAAATTTTTCATTGGTTATTTTTATTATATGCATCTAGGTTGGTTGAGCCAAGGTGACCCAGGGAGAGGAGGTACTCGTGGTATCCGCGGGACTCGAGGACCCGGGGTTTCGGGAACCCGAGGGACTTGGGAGACCAGGTGGATTTGGGGTGGTCCACTTGGATCTTTCTGGGGCCTTTTGGGACTCCCTTGAGACCCTTTGGAAGCCTTTTGAGAAACTTTGGGACCCTAAAGAGGCTCCTCTGAATCCTGGAACCTCTGCTCCCCCCTCCCAGCGCTGTAAAGCCCTTACA
>SDVV010001529.1:0-25427 GCA_016164225.1 Gammarus roeselii
ATTCCGACCCTAACAATATACTCTGCGCGGCCTCGATTTCAATGGCGACCGGCCGGTAATCGCAAGCTTCCCTCCGGTCTGGGTTAGTAGTGCAAAACAAGAAGATTCCGACCCTAACAATATACTCTGCGCGGCCTCGATTTCAATGGCGACCGGCCGGTAATCGCAAGCTTCCCTCCGGTCTGGGTTAGTAGTGCAAAACAAGAAGATTCCGACCCTAACAATATACTCTGCGCGGCCTCGATTTCAATGGCGACCGGCCGGTAAACAGCGTCAGATCTTCAGTTAGTGCATTTGATATAAGTTTTGAGGAAAATACCTTATTTTTATTTTATTAGGCCCTGAATATTATTGAAATGTTGAGGAACCTGAGCTACCTATCCCATTCTGCTCTTGCCATCACAGTGTGCGGCTTCGGGTGAAGCGGGGATCAAACTCAATTAAATTTCATGCTCATGTTATTCCAAACTTTTCCCTTCTGCATGGGTAGTATTGAATGAATGAGCGGCTTTGGATGGGTGGTAATAGATGGGCGGTATTGGATGAGCGGTATAGGATGAGCGGTATTGGATAAATGGTATTGGATGGGTGGTATTAGATGGGCGGTATTAGATGGGTGGTATTAGATGGGTGGTATTGGATGGGCGGTATTGAATGAGCGGTATAGGATGAGTGGTATTGGATAAATGGTATTGGATGGGTGGTATTAGATAGGCGGTATTAGATGGATGGTATTAGATGGGTGGTATTGGATGGGCGGTATTGAATGAGCGGTATAGGATGAGCGGTATTGGATAAATGGTATTGGATGGGTGGTATTGGATGGGTGGTATTAGATGGGTGGTATGAGATGGGTGGTATTGGATAGGCGGTATTGAATGAGCGGTATGGGATGAGCGGTATTGGATAAATGGTATTGGTTGGGTGGTATTGGATGGGTGGTATTAGATGGGTGGTATTGGATGGGCGGTATTGGATGAGCGGTATAGGATGAACGGTATTGGATAGGTGGTATTAGATGGGTGGTATTCGATGGGCGGTATTGG
Organism: Gammarus roeselii; assembly: GCA_016164225.1. Classification (NCBI taxonomy): domain Eukaryota; kingdom Metazoa; phylum Arthropoda; class Malacostraca; order Amphipoda; family Gammaridae; genus Gammarus; species Gammarus roeselii. The sequence goes on from SDVV010001529.1 coordinate 1,047, forward strand.
ATGAACATTGCTCTATCATTGCGCTGTAGGGCTATTCATAAATTTTCGATGAGAGTTGGCCTGATATTGGATCGTTCGGACAACAGCAAACAATACTGTACAATGATTGCATCAGAAATAAAACTGGGTCGGAAGTTAAATTGGCTGAAAATTCTATCCATCTCTTATCAAATTGGCTAATTGTATGCAACATCGGCGCAACATTATGCTTTAATGAATAACGCCGGTTGAAGAAAACATGACACGACGTTGCTCAATTATTAGCGATGTCGAAAAAAATATTCCGCAAACTCATCGACTTCACGATTTTTCTTGTTTCAACATCGTATTTTCTAGTGACGACGGAAAAGTATAATTTATTTCATGAAATTGATATTCACAAATGCTTTGCTTATGCTTAGCGTTGCTAAATGGAGAGTATATGAATATTTTATCAATATTATCACTAAACTTAACATTCACTCAATCTTAGGTTAGCAATGGATGTCTGGAAATGATCAAGAAAATTCTAAGTCGGATTTCGGTTCGAGCCGACACCAGCCTCCTCTACCCATCCAATAAGGACTGATGTTAGGGGTTTCTAGGGTCACTCAAGTTAGTCACTTACTCCTTCTTACTAATCATAGTTTATCTTCTTCGCAGGGAGCTGAAAGATTCTTTACCGCAACTGCAGAGACTACTAACAAGGTAGGTGAAGTAAGTCGGGTAGTGGAAACCAAATCTGAAGAATGATGAACTTCCCTTGTAGATATCAACATTTCAAATTATAAATGAGGAGGAATTGTTTAAAACATAAAGACAAACGGTGTAAGGGGCAGTGAAAATATGAAAGAAAGAAAACATAATATGTAAAATATTAATACCAAGTGGGAAGTTAATGATACAGATTGGACGTATGTCCGCATCGTACTAGAAAGAGATGGCCGTCCGCAGAGCACTCAATACTCTCCTCTCATGCAGTCGCACACATACCAAACCATATCACCTCAGCTACAGAGGGTTCAATCAGGAGCCAGATGTACACTTATGGACAGAATTGCGGTAAGGGGTTGTTGTCAGCAGCAAGGCTCGACAGCATCACTGGTTTATCCATTTATGCTTCATTGATGCCGGGGTCTCTTCCACCCACGTGCATCCCGTTCCTCAACGAGACAGCCAAGGACTCGAAATCGCATCAGAGGTGCGTCATACTCATCCGTTCATAATCATATACGCTTTCTCGCTTTTTCCACTCTGATCTCTCTCATTCCCAATGCCTGTTTCACGCTAAACAACCACCCATTGTTCGATCTTCCTCTAAGTCCAAAATCGCTTACCTCGTCTTTCATCAGCATTTTCACCATTACCATTTCATTCACTCTCTCTATTTATCCAAACAAACTCAGAGCACACGAATCTACTCTGCTGGCCGTCTTTCTCACCTGTGTCGCGACACTCGGCCCATCCTTCTGAAACATTTCTTCACAAACAGTCAACCTCTATCCCTCGTCCTCGTCTGGGCTCAATGAAGCACAGTCGGGACAGCGTCCCACACTATCCAAGGTTCTTCAGCTCATTACACCTTTCAGTGTTCAATGTTCCAAATACTCGGAGTTTCACTCAGTCAATTGAGATGCAAAAAATAAAACAAACATGAAAAATGGGAGAATATTAGTGAAACAGAAGCAGTTTTAGTTAAGAAGTGAACGACTGAATATACTGAACCAAATGCAAGTCATACTTTTTAATGTAATAACCAGTTGATTTTGATTTACATTAAGAGGCTCCTTGTCTCAATTTATAAATGGAGTTTGTATTTTCGGGGTTGAGTGAAAAGGGAGCCTGTTTGAAAGGATCTAATAGACTTCCTGCCAAAACGTCCGTAGGATTATTGTGAGCAAAGTTCGCCCCATGTAACATTGCTGGGGCGGGGGGCACGATTTCCTTAGGTTGCTTCTTTCTGTTTGACGAACTGACTAATGCCAAATGATTTCTAATATAACCAATAGGTTTTAGCTAGGGTAGATTTTTTATACTAAAAGCGCAAGTACAGGTTTCAATCTAATTAGTTTAAGCAGGAGAAATGGTTACCGAACATAATATGACGGTGGTCGGTGTCTGGGGTACTTTCATTGCCTGTCTCAACCGTGCTAATTAATTTTTATTAAGAGAGTCTAAAATGAATGTGACCAATTATTTCTACGAAAAAATGATTTAATAAAACTAAACTCAAGATGAAAACGATAGCAGTGGAAAAAATTATTATGCTTTAAACATTAATGTCGATATGACCAAAAGTTTTCGATTTATATTGCAAAACAAATTTGTGCTGATGCTATTAAAATCTGCTCTTTCTAGACCTAGAAGTTCCAAACTGATCGTCCGAAAGATGGAAAGAGATCTCTAAAAATTGAAATGATAAATTATGTCAGATAAATTATGTCTGTTATGTTAAACAAACATTGTAAAAGTCTTCGAGATAACGAGATTAACAAAAAAAAATGAATAAACGGAACAAAGGAGGTAAAGGGTGGTGTGGACAATTCAAAATGATGCTGTAAACGAGGGATAGGAAAGGGTGAAGAAGACCAGTCAGTCGGTCAGGAGAAATGCCCCTCTCATCATCGGTTGAACTGTGGCCTCGTGGAGCTCGTTAATCTAATATTCCAAGATGGAAAACAAAGCAGAGCTTGACGACGCCATAACGTGAGAAGCGATAGCTGATAAACCATCCGCGCAAGTGTATCCATATAAACCGGTTTACACCGTCGAACTCAACGTCGAACTTAAATTCATTCACATTGCAGAAATTAATTGTACATTTGTTATCAGGTTGTACTTATTTAATTTTGACGACATGGTATAAGGGATCGAATGTTGCTTTCATGAAATAGGTATCCTAGAAAAGATTGCATGGGAGTGATAACATGCATCAGATTCATCTATTGTACTCGCTATCAAAATCTAGTGCGCAGGTCTTAGCATCGAGTCATCGTATTTGGTAGACTACGCACACACAAATATCCCAAATGAACCGCCCATACCATATATCCATTGACTGGGAAGCTAATATTAGAATTGCATGCGACGAATACTCGTGCATTGTGATCCAGCAAACCTCTTAAAGTACCGTGATGGATAAGGGTTTCACGTGCCAGCCAAGTCATACGATCAGTCCTGCGCATGTGCGTGCCATGTTTTTTTTAACGGCAGTAGCCAGCCTTCACATCACTCACTTGCATCACTACCAGCGCACTGCACTTGGAAGTTCACTGCACTTGGAAGTGCACTGCACTTGGAAGTGCACTGCACTTGGAAGTGCACTGCATTCGGAAGCGCACTGCTCTTGGAAGTGCACTGCACTTGGAAGTGCACTGCACTTGGAAGTGGTGACAGTTTATCAGAAGATGGCTCTCGGGGCATTAATTTGATCTGCTTCTCTATTACGAGCACAAGTCTGAGCTCATGAACTCTTTGAATTATCTTCAAAATAATTGGAACTAATGCAACTCGTGGTTTTATTATCACATTGCGCCTTGGCATGGTAGGTTCTAGGAACGGCCAACTGCATATTTGTGAAACTACTGTAGCGATGGTATATTTGGGCAAAACATTGATTGTGATTGAATAATTACAAACTCTTGATACACAAATAAATGCGTAACTGAATGACAGGAAAATTACTGGAACAGCGTATGATATCGACAGCAAGCACATTTTGATAGATCTCTCTAAATTATAACTTGGAACCAAATATGTAAGCTGCCCGTAAGTGTCGTAACAGATGAAAACTCTGCCCCACTATGTTCGGCTGAGCAGCTCTTAACAAATGATATGTAGATGTAATTGGCACGCGGGGCAATATTTTTGCCGACGTTGGGAGTCTACAAATCCTCGTTTGTTGAGAGAACGTATTTATTTAAAGTGATGAACGAATATTGTTAGAGTTAGTTAAGCAGCCCTCAGACACGAAGAGGCTGGATGTAAACGAATTATTAGTACGTGGGGTCAATAATTCGTATTGATCTATAGTTTTTCGAACATATTAAGATCGCTTAACGCGTACAATTTTGAAACAATCCCAAGGAGTTAGGGAATAGGGACATTGATTATGATTGTATGACAGCATTCCGGCAATTCATTGTTATCAGCTGTCATGCGTTCAAAATGGCCGTCTTCCCCATCCTGTCCAAGTGCTTCGAGTGCCCTAAAATCTTCACATCACATTTCGGCTGTAGTTTGAAAGTAAATAACTGAGAGCGTCATAAAAAGTTATGAATGAAGGAGATTTAAGCTGAGTTAGTGTATGTTTACAACACTTTGATGAGAAATGTCTACTGACGAAATTGAGTCAATAATCCGGAAGCCTAGGTGAATAATTTCATAAGAGCTTCATTCGTGCATGTGAATTTATATTATATGAACAATTGAACAGCTATTACTGGCTAAAACTAAAATTCATGGCACATGACCGATTTGTCTCTCGCTCAAGTTCAGATTAACAGACACATTCTTGTAACTAGGCCTTCGAATCGCGATTGAAAGGTGCTAATTTACCCCTAAATTTGCCTAACACATAAAAGGTTCTGGCATCTTAGTAACCTCAGCTCGATAGAATGACAAAAATGCAAGCGATTTTCAATTAATTCCCAAAGTATTGCAAATAGGTAGAGCAAAACGAGAAAAGATCGCATCAGAGTTCGATCTAACCGGAACTCATAAAGATGTTATAATTGGAATAGAAATACTCCCTCTACGACAAGCAGTTTAGTTGTTTGCTAGCGAACACTATAATTTCATTGTTTGAATCCTCACGACCTATAAATTCATTTTATAACAAGATTATTGTTACTTATGTAATTCCAATACAGTTGATCATATGATCAACTGTATTAAAATTATGTATGTAACTCTAATCTTGTTATAAAATGAATATATAGGTCGTAAAGATTCCACAATGAAATTATAGTGTTTGCTTCAACTGACAAGCTGCCGTGCAGCAAAGTCTTCTACGAGCTCCAGCACGCGACTGAAGCCCTGCCACGGTTCTGTGGGAGAGGCATCTAGATGTGGGCGGTGCAATGGAACGGAGGGAGGTAAAGTATAACAAGATACGGGGGAGGAGCTTCGGGAACCTTCATTGTCACCGATAGTACTTGAAATACTTTGAAGAACCGATCCGGTATATGGTTACCGCTCAATGAACTAAATGACCAAAATATTAAGTGAATGGATACTTCAACATCCAATAAAAACATTTCTGTTCAGCCTGCTCAGATCAGGCCTCAAGGAATTTTGTCGCGGTTTTTGGTTGAGAGACACCTTAGTAGAGTATATCGGTACGAAACGTGCCCTGAGAAAGAATAAGATAGGGGTTAATTAGCGGTGTGGCAGGGGTTGGCCGGAGTCAGCGGCGGAAGGTGGGTGGTGCGACGAGGGGCGGAACGGAGGTCCGTTCGGTCGAACGGACAGTTTTCAGACTATCCGTTTGTTATCATGTTATATATGTTAATAGGTTATATAAATAGAACGTTCACTCAATACCTTTGGTATTCGCATTTCAATGCTGGCCATACTGTATTGTATTTTCATTACACGTCATGTTGCATATATGCATTTTCAATGCTAGTCCTCTGAATGCTTAGGGGTATTGATAACATACATTTATAAGATCATTTTTATTGACAATAAATGCTAACAGTTACATAATAATTTACACGCAGTATTAAAAGTTAAAACCCAACATAGTTCCTGCTTACACAAATGTTGATTTACGGGCCCGCTCATGATGAATTTTTCAACATTGGTATCATTTCCACGTCGTTCGCTGTTGGAAAACCGCGCGATTATTATTTTGACTGGTATATTTGACATAGATAATACGCAAAGTAGAGGCAGTAAGCTCGATAGACCCACGATTGATCACTTTGGATCGATTTCTGTAGTACAAATTGTATTTTTGCTTGAGTTCTATAAAACGATGCTATATTGCCTCCATATATTTTTGGATTAAAGCCAAACAAATCAAAAAAGTAGGGATTGTTATCACTTTTGAATATTAGGATCCAATGACCAATTTTATTAGAATCGCTTCCGCTGTTAACAATCATGTGGCCATTCATTGGATGCATGGGCATTCCGTTTTCAGCAAAACATCTTATATAGGCACGTTTCATAATTGGATCGCTCATAGATATATTTTCAATTTGATTATTATCCATGTTTACTGTAGATGTTTGGAATACTCTCCTTCACAAATTTATTTGGATGACACCGAGTTTATAACCAACCAGGATTATAAACAATTCGATGTTATACGTATGTTTGTTCTTTTTTCTAGGTTAATGACATCTTCAGAGTCGGTTGGCCTTGTATCTATAACAAATATAGTTCAAGCTGCAGGGAAATTTTGTCATGTGATGAGATGAGAGCTGTTACGCGTCCCTAGAGCCGAAAGTGTTTGATGATATGTTTGGGTGCACTCTCTGGGAAATGATGATCTAATGTTGGTAACGCAGTTCCCGTTTACATCGACGATAACGTTTGTGATGTCATTATGATGGAAATAATTTGGTTTGCGATCATATGCTCCGTTATGTGCCGCTTGATCAATGAGAACCAGGGCTAATGTATGTGGAACAACCCCGTTGACGAAAGATTCAATGGAGAGGGAGTTTTGACCGGTAGGAAACACGATTGTTTTGACAATAGGTCGGTCTAACATGTATCCAATCATGTCTTTGTTTTTGTGAGCGCTTTATTTAGTGCAAGCAAAGCTGTAGGGTATGGTATAACCGTTTTGCACCATAGTTTGCATGAATCAACTAAATAGATGTATTGTTCATTATCATGAGTTAGGAGAACGCTACTAGGTTTTGCCTGCTCCAAACGTATATTTACGTTGACATTATCTAATAGGTAACTGTTGCTACCGGATACATCAAAGTTTAGTGGTCCCATCATATGTATACCATGACGTACACTTTCTTGAACCCAGGTCTCATTTTCGTTTTGATTAGCAGATTCGCTGCGACGATGGAATCTGGAATGGGTGTTACAAGTGATTTATACATCATATTCAACCCTTTATTATTTAGATACGAGCTTTTCATGGATGTATACGCGTTGACATTATTTAATAGTCCTGTATAACTGCTTTCTTCTCACTTAACACCATTTAGGAATAGAGAATGACTTAGGAACATGCGCTGAAAAAATCCGTCAACGAATGTAACATGTGCAGCGGCGGCCAACGCGCTTCCATCTGCATTTCTAACACGGATTTTCACTTCTGCAGTTAACGAGCTCAAGTCGATTATTTCATTATCCGACCCTGGAATATGAAATTCTATGAAGAAATCGGCAGTTCTACCATCATATAGACTGCTGCTTGTAAGTCGATAATTTCGTTCAAATTTCGACTCGATACTTGATTCAATTAAATATTTTTTGTTGACGGAGGGAAACATATCAATCACTCCCATTTCATAGTTTTCCGCAATGGCTTCTAGCCCTGTCATGTTGAGAGATGATCCGCCAAGCATGTTGTCGGTATAGAACCTCACCCGAAACTAACGTTAATTATACATGAACAGTGGTATTTATTAGAAATTAAATAATGGACGACACGACTCTATTTTCCTTCCATGGTTCTTCTTTGATTCACGTTTTTTTGTTACTTTTCCTTTGATCTTACCTCCAGCCATGGCTTTCTTCACAACGTTCTTGAGTTTAGCAATCTCATGTTCCTTGGTTGATTTTCGCATATCTTTCTGCTGCGAGTAATCGTGTGTCATGTTTCGAGCCATATCGGCAGCTGCTGGCAGAACAGTTTTCCGTAGAAAAGGTAATGTTCGTCTTACAAGACTGAATATGCTTGAGAAGAATCCGCTACCCCTCTGGTACGATATCGCACTTGTGAATGTCAATATCATGTAAACTTTCACCGTGTATTTTGTCACGTTTCGCGGATAAAACTTCGTATTGTATGTACGACGGATATGCATATACCACCCTCATGATTGTTAATTACCAAATGACCTTATTTATATTCAGCGTTATATTTATATTGCTCTAGCTTATTTTAAATGCAACACGCATAGGCTCGATCCACCATCCTAGAACGGGATGATACCACCAACACACTCGCGTAGATTGATGGAAATGGCTTCAATATGACTACTCTCTAATTTTTTATGTATGACATGGGCCCGTGTAAACGAGTAAGATTTATTAATTAAAATAACATCAAGAATATTGACTTGCTTGTCACCCATACAACAGCGTGAAATTATTTCAGAGTAAACGTTTGTGTAGCGTACATTATCGTTCATAAAGGCCATTTTTTTGCTTACAGCACCTTCACCGACGCTATATTTACACATCGCTCCGCCCATTTAATCAGTCGATCTATCTCCGACCGTAGTTTCAGTATATTTGTATAGCGACAGGATTTGTAGAATAAAAGTATTAAACTTTATGCGTTGTGTGGTACTATCATATTTAAACAAGTTTTCATCATCTCTAACGATTCGTTTCCTTAAGTGACTTTTTCTGATATTGATTTCTTGCTCGGAGATGTATTCTTCCAATGTATTGCCTGAAATAATTACGCTAGGAACAAACAAAGCAGTTTCCTGCCCGACTCGTTAGTTTTTATCATTCAAATAGTCTACGTAGGATACAATGTTGTACTGATCATTGTACTTTTTTATCTTGAACCCAGTCATTATAGAATACTTCTACAAGTCTTGTGCTCAACTCTCCCTGTAGCTGTATTTCTGGATAAATAATGTTATTAAAACTTGAAGTTGTGTTGTTTTGGTACAATTAGCTTCTGCCTAGCGATGAGACATAGACATAAGTTCTCCGGTTTCTGCATCTTGCACTGGATTCTACGTCATGCTGACAACAAACTGCTTCTGGACATCAATATATACTCTGACTAGTATGACAATGAAACATGTTGAAGTATATATATATATATATTTATTTACATATATTTACAACATCTTAGAAACCTTAAGAGAATAAAACCTGAATACGTGGATGTTCTTTCATCATTCGCGCGAGTGTACTCGCCAAAGACGGCTTCCCAGGCTTACGTCTTTTTCATGTAAAATCCATATTTACATCGACATCGTCATCACCCAAGACACATCGCTTCCTCTTTTTGATGACGGTAGGTTCAACTTCAATGGAGTTTTTGGGAACGTCAGGATGCCAATAGGCAAAAGTTGTGCACGCGTCGATATAGTAACGTTTGTTTTCAAACTTATTGAGACAATTGTTAATAGTACGTACAGTTTGAAGTTGGCATGCTTGAGTGCGAATGTTGTGTATAATCTCAAAGTGTGTGTATGTTTTCTGGTTATGGATGTCTCTGTATTGTTCATGTCTGATTTTGGCTTGGGTCTGGTAATTGACACCCTTAGCAGCTGATTTTGTGGCGTCGGACTCGAGCAACTTGCTGTAGCACTTTGGTTGCAAGCAAATGATTTCACTCGGGTAGTCGTCGGCTGTTTCGATTCTCAGTAATCCCAGCTGTCCTTTCTTTGATTCATCGTACAAGGGAGGATTTTTCGGGTTGTTGGAGAAGTCCGTGAAGGCAGACAGGGGAGCTTGCTGCATTTCCGCTGCAATGTTGGCCACACCTTTGAACTGGAGCAGCAACGAGTCAGTGTCCGAGTAGATGGGCGAGACGTTGTCACCGTAGCGTGGTTTCAGTGTGTCATTAAAGAAGCTGTAGATTTTCGCTTTAGCTTTTTCAAGCACGTAAAATCCAACTTAGAGTGGATGAACCATTCGGACATTTCTTTGCTTTAGGATCATGATGACTATTTCGGGGCCGAAGGCGTAGCAGTTTTTCAGGAGGGGGCTGGCAGCGTGTTTACGGAACTCGTTGGATGTGCACACGACCTTTGTCTCTAGACTTCTGTTGAGCGGATTGAACAAAAGCTTCCCGGAGATACTATTTGAGAGCAGTTTATACAGGGACCTTTCGAAGGAGTGCGTAGACGCTTGACGTTTTTGGATATTTTTCATAATGAATGATTCGAACACCGGTTCTTGTTTTATGCGAAAAATTCGATGAACCTTGGTCACTTCCAATTCTTGTCGGAGGAGTACTTGAAGAAGTTCTAAGGCCATGAGGTAGTCAGTTTGGTGTAGATGACTAGCAACCAGCTTACGATCAGCTCGTTTTCGGTTTTTGAGATGTTCCGAGCCTGCCAAGAGTTTTTGGTGAAGGGCGAAACATCATCCTAGGTAACCTCTTTGTGACGTAGCAGTAGCGGCAACTTGTCGTTTTTTTGTGCAACTTCATCGCTGACTTGAACATCGATACAGACAATGTACGTGTACTCGCTAGAACAGTCCGCGTTTACCAAGTCAAATACTTGAATTTATTCGGGTGTGAGCTCTTGGATTTCGCCAATGATAAGGGGCTCACTCAAGCATCCATCATAAAGACTGTCAAAGTCCCACATTGCTGCTGAAGACACATGTAGTTCAGGGTCAAAGTCTTTTCATCGGGGGTTGTTTATCTTGGTAAGACCTTGCGTCAACGTCACAAATCCGCTTCATGTATTTATAACAATCAAGTGGAGTAAATCGATAATTTGACCAGCTCCAGTTTCACCTTGCCTTTGTAGAGGGCAGCTTGCATTGCAAAGCCAGGGGCGCTCACAAAATGGATGGGGTCCAGGGCGTAGTTGCGTGTCATAGTCTCCATAAGCTTTTGGAAGACTTCGGCCAGTAGCAACGTGTCAATGTGCAGGTAGATGATCATAAGTCACGCAAAGTCTTGCAGTTGGCTGCCTGCCACATTTCAATAACTTCAGCGTAATCAGAGTCCGATATTCCTTTGCCTCGAAGTTGACTGTAAAAGGCTTATTGCGATGGGATGTCAGCTTGGTACAGCACGGAATCCGATGTGATGGCCTCATGGCATAAATGTCCTTTTCGAGTAGCGAGGTCTAGAAACTTGTCACTGTAACCGGGACTTGTGAGATGGGATTTGAGGAGCGGCATGTCATGGCCACTATCTTCAAGATTTTTGGCAAGACAGTCTAAACTTGAGTTGAGGAACGAGTACGAGTCGATGAACTTGACACCGTACTTGCTCGTGGCATCGTTCAAGGAGACAGAGATGCTGAACATTTTGTTCTACTGTTTTGGCAACACAATAATTTTTGAGAAGTTAGTGCTGTCCAATCCTCTCAACATAAATCTCATGTCATAGGCTGATGCATTGTGAGCAATACAAGGCATGGACCTGAGTTTCTCTGTGATTGTGATGTTACAATTTGAACATAGAGCACCAATATAGTTCCCTGATAATACTTCTTTGTTGGGTCCCAAGACCGTCTCGATGTAATGATTATGGTGACGAACTCGTCTTATACCATTTTCTCCATAAGCGTCCCGCAGCACTCACATGTTTTGCTTTCGCAATATTTTTTAAAGTCTTGTTTGGTGAGGACGGGTTCGGGTACAATGGTAAGGTGTCCATGGAATCATTATAATCCAGCAACATATTCATGACAAGATGTTTCCCCATCTCCTCAAAAGGGACCTGTAATTTTACCGTCTTTATCCACTAGTGTATACCTGTACTTGCACAACTTGTGTATGTTGACTACATGTTTGCCCTGTGTTTTAGGCTCCAGCACAGATTCAAAGTCAATTGATGCGTGCATGGCACATAATTGGTACGTTTCGCCTTCTTCAGGCATACTGATGTTTTGCAAGCTTGTACTGGACGAACAAAATTTTACGTGTCCAGCTTTTTTGCTTTCGTCCATGCCCTGCTTGCAGGATGAACAAAAAAGTTGTCTCTATATGTCGTATCTCTAAATGTTTTCATATATGTAGTGAAACATGGTAAGAGTGCGGCATGGTTGGCATCCAAGATTTGCACAAGGTAGATCGTGCTCACCTCACTGGCTTCTAAACTGCCTCTGTATATACTGACCAGACCATAACCTTCCTTCTCTTTTGTGAGCTGATAGTCTAATGTTAACTTCAAAATCTCTTTCTATAAGAGGTATATCTTCATAGCCACAGGTTAGTTCAAGGCAAGTTTTGGAAAATTAAAGTAAGTGTTTTTGTACGGGAGGTAAGTTAACTCTGATTCGCGTTTTTTTTTTGAGAGGTGTGCATTTTCAGGCAAGTGGAAGTAGGCAATCATGCTAGTGAGCACGCAATTATTCTTCGTCTTGATATTGACAATATATTGACGGCCTGGACAGTTTTTGGGCCAAGGAACATAGTTCTTAATACGTTTTGTTCCTTTAACCCCCGTCTTGTAGAATTTAAGCTCAACACTGGTGACTGTACTAATGGACCACCCAATACCTTCTCGCTTCTGTTTTTCTAATATATTTTGTAAATCTACCCCGAGATCCTCAATCAACTCACTTAGAAGCACGATTTTTATTAGCAGGATCGCTTGTGTTTATCACCCGGTCCTTGTCATCTATAGATGCATCCTAAACTTGTTTGCCCATTATACCCTTCACGGTGCATCGGATTCTTTGGAATGTGCATAATTTAGATTCAGTACGTTCCACTAATTCCTTGCATCCCAATGTAATCATGGAATATATGTTGACATGTTTAGTATATGGTATAAATGTTGACGTTACGAAATTATTTTCCAAAAAACCTACAGAGGTAGGTTGGTGAAATATAGCCCCACGTATAAGAGCCGAACCATCAGTAGCGCCAAACTGTTTCGAAGACGGCGTCAAGGACGAATCAGTAGGTTGAGTAACGAACTGTCCAACAGGAGACGGTGCCAAGGACGGATCAGTATACTGAGTTACGAACTGTCCAGCATGAGACAGCGCCAAGGGCGGATCAGTAGTAGGCTGAGCGACGAAAGGATCCAGAGCCGAACCATCAGTACCAAGAACTCCACGTTGTCCCGAAGACGGAGTCGAAGACGGAAGGGAGCCACCACCACCACCGGGTCGCGGGCTTGCGCTAGGGCTTGCGGACATTGCATGACTTGCGCTAGGGCTTGCGGACATTGCGAGGCTTGCGCTGGGGCATACGAGGGGCGGACAGGCAACATTTCGGTTTGGGGCCCTCCCTGAATCCTCCAGCAATGGTGTTTGATTCATCCTACAAGAATAAACAGAGCTATGTCTATAATAAAACAACAAAAAATCGACTAGCAAAGTTACAGCAAGATATCTCTAGAATAAAAAAAATAGACCTAATTGAACTGACACTAATTACATCGAGAGTAGAACAACTGTCCGTCAAAAACAAGAACAGGAGCACAAATAATGTCTGAGCTGCAGCATTCGCCATTTTATACAACAGTGTACGATAACTTGGGCAAGAGGTTTGCCATACGCTGCCAGACGTACGATAACAAAACCAAATCAATACGAAATCAAAACGAAAACGAAACCGATATACGTGTTGTAACCTGTTTGCCTGCCTGCAGCGGTGGGGTCGTATAAAACTGGTGCCGCTGAGGCGGTGGACACACACATCATCAGCTACTCGTCAAGTAAACATCCTCCTCCTCAAGATTGATCAACAAGACCAAAAAATAGAGCTGATAAAAGTAGGAAATCTTGCTGTCACCTACAACCGGACTATCCAGAGGTTTGCATTAATTGAAGCTGGAAATTTTGTGTCAATGACTACCAACATTTGAAGTTAATATGAACAATTTGAAGATGAAGGAACAAGTGACTGTTTTAATATGACAGGATTTGTCGAGCGTGGAACTGGAGTGCAACTCTCAAGAAATATCGCTTGTGGTCTTAAAGAGAAAAACAAAACTGCACAACTCTATAACTATACTAAGTCCCGACTTTATGGTTAGCTTCCTCACTCAAGATGAAATCATGCTGGAGCGTAGTATATTTCACTCACTTGAGCTAATTCTGGAAGACAAGCCCCTGACGATGGATATACCAGACAGATAATCCGCCTTCTCAACCTACGGTTAAAATGTTCTTGAAGGAAGATGTCATAATTTATTAACTAAAAAATCATAAAAAAATTGTATTCACTAACCTTTGTAATGCATCATGTCCGACTATGTAAAAGTCTCCTGATGGATGATAAACTCGAGTCTGTTGTGGGTAGTGGTATGCTTGTGTCTGCATCGGTTGTCTCTGCCACGGTTGTCGAGGTTGCCATGCTTGAGGCTGCGGCCAGTGAGGTACAGGCAGCGGATAACGCTGGTAGTTAGGGTTACCGTACCTAGGATCACCCTGATAGTTTGGGTGAAGTCTTGCAAGCGGACAGCCCTGATACGAATGATTTGCTGGAGGGTACTGCGTCGGTCTGCACGTGAAAATGTATGTATTTAGGAAAAATATAACACTGTTTTTGCTCTAACATGGAATAGATTGATTACAGAGTCCAAAATATGTAGACATTTTTCGTTAAACATATCTTATCATCCCTGAAGTTCCGGGATGATCTGATCTACCCCCGATCGAATTGTTTCCATGATCTGTTGAGAAAGAAATTATAATATGTTGAATCAATTGCTGGAAAAAACATACAGAAGCCACATTGGTTGATGTCAAAGATATTGCCATGATCGATCTAACTTTAGAGATGTAAATAGCCCACGCTGATAATTACCTGGTGTTACCAAACGGGTCCTTGACTTCAACATATCTTTGATGGAATACATCCACAGCGAGAGCGAGAAAATATATATAAATGAAAGGTTCATTGCGAAATAGTTAGTCGTTTATCGCCTGTTGAGGAAGATGGAGACGATTAGGTTTGCCGATGTTAACATCTTCGCCAAACCCACACTATTGTTTGTGAGCAGGTTCTCATCTAGTGGGAAGAGTGTCCATGTGGGAAAAATAATTAGTAAATACATTGATAGCTTCGATGAGGTGGTCGTTTCAGGCTCAGAGCACTTTCCTGTAAGGAAACATGAAAAAATTAAAATACATACAGGACAAGTCACATTCGATCCATTAGCGAAGAAGAAAACTTCTTGTTGTGTATGACGATTTCATGTTGGAATCAAAGTCTCTACGTATTATTGCAAATGTTTTTGTAGCGGTCGGCACGCAAATATCAGTGCGATATGTTTGAACCAATCACTCTTTCACTCAAATCCATTCCACCGCACAATATATTTGAATACCGCACACTTTCTTATCCTGCGCATGCGCGATATCAATCAATTACATTACTTTGGTAAAACATTCCTTGCAAAAGAACAAGATGCTTGTGGAACAAAAACCAGATGGGCGCATCTTGGTTGATTCTACGCACCCAAGTACTTCGAAACTCATGATTAGAGCACAAATTGCAGGACATGAATTCAAACATGTGCTGCCTCACTAAAATATAATGTATGCCAAATTTGAGACTAGCAGTGAATTAGAATGGAGAGTGTCTACTACAATCCAATTGCTGTTGGGTCATACTCTAGCGCGAAGGCCCTACATCAAAGCTATACGAATATTTGCCCGTCTACAACACGACGCGATGTTGAAAAATGTCAAAAAAGGTCAAAGATGTTTACACGATTTAAACAAGCTTCCTTGAAATTTAGCAGACGCATGTTCACAGCTGCGCTTCCTCGATCAATTCTCTGTTCGGATGTTGCCTATATAAAAGATTATGCAGATAAAAATGACGGAATTAGATATTTGTTGATCCTCATTGATATATACAGCAAATGTCTGTGTGTACAACCCTTGAAAGCTATTGCAATTATAAATCTGATTGCAGCATTTGATAATATATTCAACGAACTAGTATAGCTAACAACTCGGATCTGTTCAGATCAGAGTAATGAATTTACCAATAGAAACTTTAAAGCTTATTTGGCCAGCAAGAACGTATCCATTTATTACACATACAATATGGCCATCAAAACATCCCCAGCAGAACGACTAGTACGGACTATAAGACTCAAGTTGGGTAAATATATGCATGCTAGAAAGACGAAACGGTATATAGATGACTTGCAAACAATTGTGAACACATACAATATGACACCACGTTCATCATTAATGGGCCGAGTCTTTTTGACGTTTATTTGTTGAACGATCCAAGAGAAATTCAGGCACTGTTGTTGGAAATGTATAAAATACGACGTAAACGAATTAAAGTGCCCAGTACACAACAAAAGGTGGGAGCGTACGTACGCTTACAGTGCAGTGATCCCAGTCTCAAGACCTTCAGGACAGGACACGAACCAAAGTTCACGAAGGAGGTGTTTCGTATATCACGTATTAATCATAAACATTCCCCTCCGACCTATGAAATAACACCGCTCGATAATGATGAACCCATCAAAGATTTTGCCTACATGCAGGAATTAGTTCAGTGTGACCGCCCTGATATTTATGCCATCAAGGTCTTGAAGACCCGAATTAGACGAGGAAGAAAGCAAATCTACGTGATACACAAGGATTACCCAGACAGCGAACCTACATGGATTATTGATGTGTGATAAACGTACTTTGGAACGAATCTTGTCAACTCATGAAACTATTAGGTGATAAAGAAGTTAAAATCATCTGCGAAATATTTACAAATATACAGAGCGGAAAATTGGTTTGTGACAAGCCAACCAAGTCACGGGTAACTAAAGTCAACTCTATAATTGAACAATTAGGCAGTAAGTCGTCTTCTAAAACGTTAAACTACACACTTGCTAGGGATCAATGACGAAATTCCACAGAGATACAGTAAGGATTTACACCTCTTAAACATACATTCCTATGATTATCGTGGAAAAAAAACATACAACAACAATTATAAAAATAGCCAAATAAGATTCTCTACTCTGCCCTAACCAATATCAAATTGTAATACATTAGGGTATCCATCATAGTACAACGGTCTACTTAGACAAATGAACATAAACACAACGAGCTTTGACCTAGGGGACTCTTTAACTCTTCCAAAACATTGAAGCATGTTCTTACACTAAATATACAATAAAGTAACAACAAGATCAAGTTTGTGACAAATGGACTATCCATGTCAAACATAATATCCACGTCAAATATTGTACCAGTATGTAAGAAGATATATAAAACACTAAAATTATACAACATCTAACTAAATTATACCTGAAATAATGTTCTACATTACAGATACAAACGTAATATACATTATTATTCCTATATTTGTACAAAATACCCAAAACCTTGCATCGAAGATTGAAACTGTTCAGAGAATGTACAAAATTGAATGAAAATATACTAAAACGGTCAAGTTATAATAAAATTAGAAGAATGATGCAATAACCGACCAATTATGCCTGAAATAGTGTGCTAATTGGACGATACAAACCTAAAATATCCTAAAAAATCCTATAACTGATGAGATAACTATTCAAAGTTCCGAAAAAAATACAAATTCAACATAAATCAACTGATCATTGCTAACTACACATAACACAATATAATAACTTGCAATAAATCCGCATCGTTCAGCTATTCTCGCCATTGGAACACCGATTTATCTGGTTCAAAACTGGATAATGCGTTATGGAGTAGACAGAATCTTGTAGTAAAGCAACTGCATCCTAAGAAATATATACATTGACCCGTTAACTGCCTAACTAGTATACCATACTTTTCCTATAAATATTATATACATAAGAAATAAAAAGATGGATAACACAAAGCGTTGCCTAAATTCAATATCAAGCTGGTACCAAGCCTCCAACCGCTCAGAATGAGTCAATTATACTGTTGGGTGATGATACTGATGTAAACATGTATTAACATGGAAGTGCAATCTCACCTACTCCTCCAAAGCGAGAGAATTCTAATGAAATGCTTCCATTGATAAAGACAATCCTATTCCCACTGAGCAAATAATTTATATCATGGAAATAATCCATAACGGGTTCTTTCTCCTTTTGGAGGAATGTTTCAGTCACCTGTTTATTTTGAATCTTTTTCTGCATCCGATAGCTCTCAACAGAGAAAACAAAAGGAGTTACTGCAAGAGTAACTACAACAGAGCGCAAGGGTACTGATAATACAATCGCAGAAAATAACAATAAAATAATCAAATCTATACCACGTGTAAATTGAACAGCAGCAAACGACGTAGAAATGACACCAAGGTTGAAAATTCATCTTGTACGTAACCAAAAAACAACATTCGTGCAAGAAAGTGTGGGGTTTTAACCTTTAATACTGCATGTAAATTATTTTGTAACTGTTCAATGCTAGGCATACATTACTGCATGCCTAGCATTGAAATGCAAATACCTAAGGTAGTGTGTAAACATTCCATTTATATAACCTATTAACATTAATAACCTATTAACATATATAATCTAATAACATATATTTATATAAGCCGTCCGTCCATCTGAATGAGTCACCCACCACCGTTCCAACCTCCCTTCGCACCGCCCACCTTCCGCCGCTGACTCCGGCTAACCCCTGCCCCATCGCTAATTAAGCCTTATCTTATTCATTCACAGGGCACGTTTCACACCTACAGTATATACTCTACTCACCTTCCCCTTCAACCTCTACACTAGGCAGACGGGGAAAACTCCACAGTTCTCTCAGCTGAGATACGACTTCGTCCGTGACCTCTACACTGGGTGGAGGGAGAAAACTTTTCAGTTCTCTGAGCTGAGATACGACTTCGTCCGGGATCTCTACACTGGGGAATTCTTAAAATCTCTCTAATCTGAGGGACGACTTTGCTTCCGACGTTTACGCTGAGCAGACCGGAACCATATAGTGTTTGATTTTGGACTCATCCATGATTAGATGATTTTATGTTATGGTTGATCGCATGCCAATGGAATTTTGCCTGCAATTTTTGTACAAAGTAAGGCATTTATCCGAGTGAACATGCCATCGGTAGATGTAATTGATAGTGAATCAAAAAGTCAGTGGAAAGCTGTTATGTTCGACCGACTTTAGTCGGAAAGTGATCGACTGTGAAGATAGGAGGTAATTCAAATACGAACGGACTAGTACTATTATGCATATGTTGTCAGTACCGGCGATACTGCCGTCGGTAGTTTTAATACCGATAACGCTTTCCTCATTTTGGGCTGTTTTTCAATCGTATCGTAACCTTGTACATTCGGAGATTTTTTTAATTGCAATAACTTCATGATCTCTCAGTGCAGAACCCAAGATTCGCAACTAGGTTTCTTAGCCCAGACTGTTTATGTTTCAATCTTTTCAATTTGTACCTACATAGAAACATGTGCTCAATTTTTTTGCAAATATTTCCATAAGACAATCAACAAATTTTTTTTAAAAAAAATTAGACAGTCTCATTGACGCCGCCTTGTCCTTGCTTGCTTCCCATTCTCGAATCGTATATTCTCGTAGGTTGCCTTCCTCTGCCAAAAAGGTTTTGCTCGATGACTGACCAAAGGTTTCCTATCGAATTCAAATCTGAGATGCTGAGACTAGATCATAACTTTTAAATCTTCTAACCCAGAATATATCAGCCAGTTTTTTGTGTACTGATACTTTTTACACGTGGCATTGTCTTGCTGAAATAAACGTATTACTTCCGAAAAGGCAGAAACTAGTCATAAAGCAAAGAGATGTGTAACTCTATACGTAGCTAAGATGGGAGTTTGAATTAATCATTGCACCTTGTGGCCCCTAGCGAGGAGATATCATTCCACCCTGTGGCCCGAAATATCATTCCTCCTCTCTGGAAGGAAACCTTCCAGCAACCTAACTCATTTCCAATTCTTAGGAAGCCATGAATCTCATTCGGTGAGAAAAAAAATGAAGAATTGTATTGTAATATACCATCTCTCACCCTGCGCATCGTTCTCAATGTATACTGTTTAATGTATACTTAATGTATACTGTCATTCTCAACGAAGTGCATAGCCTTAAGTGGATGATTAAGCGTACTTGTGGAACCACATGAGCATCAATTTTCTTGTGAGATGCGACTGGCTTACTATCACAAGATTCAGTTGAGGCCAATCCTTCAATCAAAGTTTTAACAAATAAGACTTTTTTTTCTACCATCCCACCACCATGAACGATACCTGCTATAGATGGGTGATCACGACCCATTCATTGGGTTAATGCCTGAACGGGTATACCAGAACCGAGAATTTCTGCGATGTTGTAGCGTTTTTTATCACCGAAATGGGATTATTAACCCATTCTCACGTAATGCCAGCCGCTCGCCTGTTTAAATAATTCACCCAAAGTCGAACCCTGTAAAAATACTGAGAAGCAGAGTTACATTATGGTCTTCTTTTTCTGAAGATTTCATACTCTCTACATGCCGTGCATTGTAACAATTATTGTAGCCGGCAAAACAAATTATATATTCCTTTCAGTGACTGTTGAGACAAAACAAAATGTTTCTGCATAATCCAGTTTTACTCGCCTTAATATTCAGCAATATAGTGAATAAATATAAACCGTCTAAGCAGCACGCAGCATTATTTGTGCCACTCCTTGATTTAGCCTCACACGTGTGGAAGAACTTTCCTAAAGATTGTGACATTGAATATGAATGGGAATGTAGCGCTAAATAATCAGCTTTCGAAACGTTTTGAACGAAACCGTCAGCCCACGGTCAAATCAGATCAATAATTCATTTGCCTCATAGCTCGCTTGGAGCAGCTGCATGTGGGTGCCGGCGTGACTCCTTGTACTCAAAATCAGTTTCATATTAACGTCATTACTATGTTTTTGTTTCTCAAGTACTTATTGACACTTGGTGCAACGAGTCAATATTATATATATTTTTCATTTAATAAAATACATCCAGCAAGAATCCGGTGCCGCTTCCGGTGCTTTTCGGCAAAGTGGTACCTGTGTCACAACCGCCGGGTATTTTTTTGCCACTCCCGCTATACTGGTTTCACCGGTACCTGAGAAGTGCCGCCTTTGTCGGAGCGGAGTTTAATGATCAGTTGAACCTTTTGGTCTGTGGTGGAATTTGGCGGAATAGAGTTGATTACAGGATATCAACCCTTCTTGAAAAGATAAAACGAGATTATTCATTTAGATATTGAAATGAAAATTTTACTTACATTGTATTGTAATGATTGAGTATCAGAACTCAACGAGAAAGATTTTTAAACTATAAATTCGAGATACGTGCTTTTAGGCTAGACATGTCGGGCCTAAGATTTAAAATCGAACTCACGGTTAGTATAGAATATTAGGTTAAATATAATATATTGATTAACGTTCATTAGGTAATGTCCGATTTATTGAAAAAATAAATACATTCAGTAATGCATCATCTATTTGTATACTCCGTACAAAATTCGATGCGATGTAACGAAAATCTCCACGTCATTTTGAAATGAATGTTGAAAAGAATATCGAAATTTCTGAACGCACGGGGTGATAACAAGGTACTCGTATTTTTTCATCACGGGACTCGAAGCGCTAATCATACGTCATTGTTCTGAGCACAACACTGACAAAAAAAAACTGTCGAATTACGGCGGAATAAAAAGATTTCTCCAATAATATCGCAGTTTCAAAAATACAGATTATTTGTCCAAATTTTTCACCGGTAAGTTGACATGCTATATGTTAACCCTTTTTCTGCAATCGGCTCGAAATAATCAAGGAGTGGTTTATGTTATATGTTTTTATTTAAACGACGTAATCAAAAAATGGAAATGAAATATCACGCTCTTCTGCATGCTCCTCATATTATGGTCATCCATTATTGGCGTTTTTTTAGTCCGATATATTCTCAAAGCATAACACGGAAGCGCCTTATCATGACTATCAAGCGCGTGTTCAATCGAACTATCAGTTTTATAAACCTGAACTATGAGAAAAATCTGCTTTAAAATGTATTTACGTGATTTCTTGTTACCCGTAGTATAACAATGTCTGAAAGGCTGCCTGGAGATGTTCTTAATTGCCTTTAAATACAATATTTTCTTCCTACAGGAATGATTTCACCCGTTTAGCAGCCGACATTTATTGAGATCACCGATGCATCGTGTACTCGCTATCAAACTCGGTTAACAGCTTGTGATGATTGAAGTCCGCCGAAGGACCGCATAATTCATAGTGAAGTAGTGGGGAGAGGGATATTGAGGGTATTGAGGACCGTTTGCCTGCACTGAAGACTACTTACTGAGCCTGCGAATGTAATTGCCCCTGTTGAAGTCCAAGGTATGGTTCCAATTGGTGAGAATTCGAAAGAGGTATTCAATTACTAGTTGGTGTTGAACATCTCATGTTCGCAACATCAAACCTGGAATACATATATATGGGGATCGAGGATGTTGTTTTGTTCAATCATAAGTCTGTTCAATCATTAGATTGAACAGAACAAATGAAACAATAATACCTAGTTTATGTTTGATCCACTCATCTACATTCTTCAATTCGTCGCAGCACACACGTACATATGTTCTGTTCTAACATATAAGGTGTGATTCCATGCCTCTGAGTTGGGTCGCATAGGTCAACAATGAGTGCCCCGTTCACACGCTCTCCTCATACGCTCCATCTCAAAGCCGCTTCATCTTCGTCCTATCGCATCATTAGATTATTTTCAATATTTTGTAATGAGCTCTTTACGTTTTGTGATGGTAGTTACGATATTTACCTCATTGACGTGTCTTATCACCTCCATCTATTTTATGTTGAGGCGTCTATGTTTTGCCGTTTAAACCACAATGTATCTTAATATTTGAATCAAATTACTTCCATTACATTGATTTGTATTACCTTCATTGTGTTTTTTGACATTTTCTGCATTTGATGGCTGTCACTCTTGTCGTCGTTCCATGCGTTTTCGGATGAGGCTGTGCTGGTCGTGTCTTCTTGTTCATGCGCACTACTCTGACACTGCGCCGTGGTGTTCGCCGATCCCAGGCAGCTGGTCCGCACAGTAAGTGCGTGCACTCACCGACTGCCAATGCGGTTGTGCCACGTTCCTACGGTGCTCTAGGCCAGCGCTCTTCTTTCTGTTTATACAGTGGTCTCCGAGATGAAATGAATTATTACAATGTAGCAAAATGACCGGTACTATGCTATTTTGGGTATTAGTGTCAATCAGTGATGATCTTGAATGATTGTTTTTCCAATACGTTGAACGAACCGCTCAAATTGTTTTGAATCTTCCTTAATATTTGTCTGTATAAATAGCTATAAGTCCGTCCATGCCGACATGCTGGCCTGTTGCTAAATTCGGAGCTTTCAATCGGGCTAAGCATGTCTACGTCCTTAACGGAGAGGATCGAACAAACCTGTAAAAAAATCCATATCTCTTGTTCGAATTTCTCGTTACCTATTCCACACACTACACCTGCAACCACCACTCTAATGTGACGAGCACTAACACAGTGCTCGTCACAGTGCTGGTCACAGAGTCTGCTACAGTGCCCCAGTGCCACTTTATACAGTATATCGATTATTAGCGACGAGTTGTCACCATCACATTGCTGCCGTATCAACCCAATGGGCTCTGGTCCCCACATACGAACGCTCGCTTGCTGGGCAAATTGGAAGCTGGTAAACAACAGACATGTAAGTAAGATAAAAGCTATCATTCAGAAGCGTTTAACATTGCAAATGAGATGTATAAAAAAACGATGAGTTTTACATTAATGCCTCCCTAGAAGAACAGGTGGATTGTAGAGCATCGGTGATAAACTGCAATATATATGCCTTAAGATAAAAATAAAATAAAAAGCGTATTCAAAAATGTCGTTGTTGATAACACATTATTCAATAGTAATCTTCAAAAGAATTAGTTTCATTATGTAATCATATGCTCTGAGTCATAAATTTTTTACATGACGATTACTTGAATGTTGATAGGCTCTTTTATGCCATTTTTCCATCACGTTGGTATATTTGGTCGACCATTGTAAGTTACGAAGCGTAGATACACATTTCATATTTCTTGCTACCTATCAAAATTGCTTATCACATGGAACAAAGTTAAATCGTTAGAAGCGCTAACGCAACTGGTATCAGATCTAAAAATAGTTGAAAGGGGGTCGTAAAGATGAAGAAAAAATATGTCACACATGATCCCATAAAATGTCCGTGGCAAACTAATAATTCCGTCCGCTATCCCAATTAGAGGGATTTTCTCGAGTAACAAATGGGAAATTCTCCAATGCTTTCCGCCGTTCAGCTTCAAAATCCTTAAACCGACGGAAAATGAAATCTCATTATATACACTTGACTTTTATAACTCATTGCAACATCGCAGAAAACAATTTTTGGGCGAGAAGTTAAAACCAAACATATGTTCGACAAAATAAAAACGAATGATCAGATTCAACCACGATTTCATTCCTTGTTCGGGCTTTACTCCGAAATATTCGTTAAGAGATTCATTTAATCAAATTAACGAAAACTCTGGATGAGGACACAATGAACACATATTACTATACCAAAACGCACTTACTGTATATATAAATATGTA
>SDVV010001530.1:0-25421 GCA_016164225.1 Gammarus roeselii
GAGACCATACGGCTGGTCCAATTGGAGAGGAATAGTGTGGCTTTAGGAGTGGTAGAGGATGTGCCGATCATATTATTGCAGCGAGGCACGTCTGTAAGGAGTTCCTGGCGAAAGGAAAGGATGTGTTGTAGGCCTTCGTGGATTTAGAAATGACCTACGACAAGGTCAACAGGAAAGCGCTGGGGAGGGTGATACGTTGAAAGCGGGTCAGAGTTTCTATGTTGGCAGCAGAGCATGTGTCAGAGTGGGGAGCGAGGTGAGTGAGACCGAGACAAGGCTGCGTCATGTCCCCCTGGCTGTTCAATCTCTACATGGATGGAGTGGTCAATGAGGTGAACGCGAGTGTAATGGGTCGTGACTTGGAGCTTCTGGCAGTTGAGTCAGTTACTGTTTGCGGATGATACGTCACTGGTCGCAGATTTGGAAGTGAAGCTACGAAGGTTAGTGTTTGAGTTTGATGGAGCGTGTGAGAGAAGGAAGCTTCGAGTTGGCATGGGTATAAGTAAATTGAGGAGATGCTCGAGGAATGTCGATGCAAGCAGAAATAGTGCCCTCTTAAATGGAGATTTATTGGAGAAAGTACAGAGTTTCAAGTATCTGGGCTCCCACGAGGAGAAGACTTTACAAGTGGAAACTGAGATACAGTCACGAGTGAAGGAAGGGTGTAAAGTGTAAGGGAACACTGAAGAATGTAAGTTGTAGGACGTTCAGGATGGAAGCAACGAGAGGGTTGTATGAGGAAGTAGTTGTCCCAACTGTGCTCTGCGGAGCTGAAACTTGAGGGGTGAAAGCAGAAGAAAGTTGAATGTTTTGAGAGGGCATGTCTGAGGGACATGGCTGGAGTGACGCTGAGAGATAAGACCAGTAACGACGTTGTTCGAATAAGACCGGTAAAGAAGAGAAGAAGAGTCCAAACTTGTAGCATTCGATTGTTTTCAGTGATAAATAATCCAAGTATTATTTCGCCGTAGATTAGTGTGCAGTAGAAATAAAATTTCGACGGCGACAGTCGAAATCCATTAGAGTTTCATGAAACATGGCAAACTACCATTAATATTGAGCTGAAATAATGGTGAAGTAGAATTTATCAACAATTGATTATTATTTTTTGATTTACGGTTCGCAGAATACTTTCTTTTATGATGCCGAAATTACGTGAAGTTTCGCTACATCTTCTAGTGTAATAGACTAGGGTCAAGTGTAAAATGTAATCCATGTATTTTTTGCTAACTATCAACATGACCCGACTAGTCAAAGAATTAGCTTTAATCGATAGGTTGGCCGAACCATACACGATAAGATAATGAACAAAACAGTATAGGTCAACCTGCATAGAAGTAATCAATCAGAACAGGTCAAAAACTTGGAAAAGTAATCATATAAAGGAGCGTTTATGGTTTCCCAACACGAAAAAACTCAGGCGATATTTGATGCAAAAAATATCTGCTTGCACAGTGGTGCCGCAGCATCATGTCTAAAAAAATACAAGAAGTAAAAGTGAGGTGAAGAAATGTTACAACAACACAGACGCAGAGGCATTGCCATGTTTCCTGGCAAAGCAAAGTACGAAGTTGTTCTAAACTATAGATGAAACAATGTGCAGCCGAAGGACAGGAGTGGGCGTTGCTAGGAACGTACGTACGCTCGCTTTTGAGAGCACCGGGCAACACTTGATAGCGGTGAGGTATTATAAAGCATGCAAGAGGGAGGGGTCAATTAATACAAGAGCTGTATCATAAGGTCCGCTTTAATATACAAATGAATCATAGAAATATAAACAGTAATGAGAACGTTAGTACAATCTCACATTAACATACACTTGTACATAGAGTAAACAACTGTCAGGCTCATCAAGAAAATAACACATTCAGCTAGAGGCGGTTGCAAGTGTTGATGCAGAGAAGTAAAACAGGTACATTCAGTTTGGTTTAGGAGTGCAATCAACGGCCAAGTGGATTCGTTGTTTGCAAAAGCCTTCTATGAAGTAAAACAGTTTAGTTATTAAAGAGACGGTATTAAATGGTTGTTTATTCGAAAAGCTATGGAATAGACCTACACAAAATAAGCGCCATGTGGAACATTGTGCTGGAAAGATGAAGAGGATGATTAGCAGCAGAGATGATTTAGGCATGAAGGGAAATCTATCCACAGGAGAAGGGTTGGTCAATATCACGAAGATTAGTTCTAATGACACTAATACTCTATTTACCTGGAGCATGAGTTCTAGTTTATTTACATACTCGCAGAAACATAGGAAAATGGCCCCCTGACGGCCAATGCTGTACCTGTCTCGTGCATAGAGATGTCAAGAGGCAGTTACTGCTCTACTCTCTGACGTGGAGTCTCGGTCTGGCAGCACTCACTGTGAACACTCTTTGACCCATCACATGTACCGGTGCAAGTCAAACAAAGTTTATTTTGGTTAGGTGCCAAAGAAATGGCAATATTCAAAGCACACAAAATGAAATAGGAAACCTTATGTTTGAACCATGGGAAAACAACATGCATGTCGAAATGGTCCCACGAAAGTCTAGAATGAACAGAGATAATTCCAAAAATTGAAAACTAAATTACCAGCAATCCATGCGAGTGATTGCATCAAAGGTCATTCGTAGTCGGTTGAGAGCCTGCGTCCACTTCTTGGAGAGTTTAGATGCTGAATCAGGGAGTGTTTTACACCTAGCATGAATTAATCACGAAACAATGGTTAAAATGATCGGTATCTTTACAATGCGCTCGTCACCACTGTCCAGTATGACAGCCACCTGTTCAAAGTGAAAGCATGATCCGCATTCAACAAACAGAAGGTTGGGCCACCACTGTCTAGGAGGCAGCACAGTCTTTACCCTTCAGTCATGGATTAGGATAATTAGCAACAAACAACTCAAGTTAGTCAATTATAACTTTTGGGATTATTCCCAGTTTTGGGGTTTGTAAGGTAAAACTAATGACAGTTTTGAGCTAACGAATGATGACTGAACATTGCGATTCTGCGGCAAAAATATAACCGCATACTTTAGAATAATCATTAGATGTCGGTGAACAACTTTTTGTTTGTTGGAGGTGAAATATGAATGGTTTGTATATGATATAGAAAAGTGAACATAGAGTTGTCTTCTGTGCAAGGCAACTAGAAGAGCCTACACACAGTGGAAGCTGATGAACACTAAAAAACGCAGCAGTTATACACAAACAACTTACACAGTGGGTTCTATATGCAGCTATGAAGATAATGAGAATTTGCAGCTGTATTTAGTTCAAAGGATGGACTAAGAGAGATTAAGTTTTGGAAAGAACTAGCAAGTGGACATAAATAGCTGTTAGCTATGCAATGGCAGACTCTTTAAGGAAGAGAACCGGGGTATTTTCCAATTCAAATTAAGGGTAAAAATCTAGAAGAATCTGATGGTGATAAAAAACTACTCTACCTACCACATTCAAAGTTTAGTTTACTAAAAACTAGAAAAGTATTGCTTTTAAATTAACTATCACACACATGTTTTTGTCGTTTTTTGTTTGCATTGGAAGGAAATGAACAATGAGCAATAACAAGAACAGCAGCGGCAGCGGTAAGGAATGAGCCGGCACAGCTATGGTCAATATGTTACGAGGACTGTTATTTCCCTAGCATCCCAAAAATACTTATAGGAAAATCAAGCGGCGCTAATCATGCTGGTGACCCACTACTGTTGGAGTAATCGTAAAAGGCATTATTCTTTACCAGTGTATTTACACAGAATCACTACTAGTAGCAGACTAGCAGTAATAGCTAATAATAATTGCAATAAAGAGTGGCGTCCTACGAGGCGCAACCGTTCAGCCGAGTAAAGTCCATGGTAGCAGACCGAGCCGAGATGCCTAAGAGTTTCAATGCACCGGGACTCGAACCTATGGCGTTTGTCTGTGCAGACTCGAACCCACGGCGTTAGGCTGAGCAGAGACTCGAACCCACAGCGTCTGGCTGAAGACGCGTACCCACGGCGCATGCTAAGCAGAGACTCGAACCCATGGAGTTTAGCGGAGCAGAGACTCAAACCTAAGACGATTGGCCGAGCCGAGACCAGGAGTGGGCAACTTAAAGTTAGTAATACTCTACACACCAGGCATCATAGAGACAAAGGTACAGGGAGCTGTGAGTCTAGGAAAAGTAGAGCCTAGAGCATTAGCGGGCGCCGAAAGAACATTTGGCAATGTTCAATTTGTGTTGCCATGCCAGAATATTTGACAAAAAGATTTGATAAGATATCTCAAGGCATACCTATGTCACAGGCATGCTCTCATGCTTCAATGACTGTAGCGGTTTAATCTGCCGTTCGAATTTTTCCGTAGGTAGCAGCTAATGAACAATAGATAGTTTTCTAACCTGTGCGTAAATTTCGCCTAACAGTTGCTGCATGTGGTGGTGTATTATGCATATTTCATTAAAAAGATTTCATCTGTTCTGTTCAGACAACAGTTTGGCAACAAGCATCACACTTCAGTGTAAGAAAGTTAGGTGAACAGTTATCTGAGAAAGCCACATTTGCATTACAGTCAGTCGCTAGATTGTATTACTACTTAAAAGGATGCAATGTATCTGAGCATAAGATCCCTGTCCATGCTAAAGAGAAGAGAGGCTGCCAGATTTGTCGAACCAAACATTATTTTTACGTGTTAATCAATTAATGCGAGTAACTCTGGTCACACCGTGAAAGTGCACGTTGCTGCAGGTCAGCCAACACAAGTTGCCAGCCGAAGCTTAGTCGTTTGCCGACATTGCTAGAAAAAATAGCTGTGTAGGAACTAGACGTTCACTAAAGACCACGCACGTCTGTCTTTGTTAGGCAGGTGCGCCGCACGGAATGACAGCGCTCAAAGAAAGGCTGCTTGACATTCTACTAATTTTTAAATCACAATAGTTCAGCTCTTAGCAGTGTCCTTATTATCATTATGTAGTAGCTAGTATTAAATAATACAGGATATTCTAAGATGACGGCGGAAAAACTTGTTTTATACCTATGTATAAGTAGGAGGTACATTGATAAGCAACCATTTTAACTGATGGCTAAAAATAGTACAAAAAATATGCTCTAGGATACCTATTAACTATAGCTACGAACGGGGATTTAATATTGAAAAGTTTGAAGGTTTGTTAAAGATTAAGGAAGAGGACGACGATAACTCAAGCACTGAAACAAAGCGAACGTGACATAATGAACAGCTCACGTGGCTTCTTAACGAAATGGTCATCATAATTTAGGAAGAGAAGCAAGCCCTGCAAGGTATCCGATTCAGGACAACCTTCGTTAGAGTGTGTGAAGTAAGGAATATTTCATAAACGCTCATGATCGGTTATTGTGATAGATGCTTAACAGGCAGGAGAAAGGAATACAGCGCAAAGACACGAAATGCACTTACTATTTACGTTTACACATTAGGCATTATTAATAACTCTTTATGGATGGAATCATAGGCGGTCACGAAAAGGAGTTTTGGAGCCGCCAACTAGCAACAGTGAGTGGAGTAGATACAATAGCTTTAGGTAGAGGAGAAGAGGCCTTTGTTGGGGATGTATAAGAAGAATTGTGGAAAATGCACACGAGAACCATGAGGAAGGAGTTAGGTAACGTAGGCCGTAGCGATCAGAAACGTAGCATCAAAGCGTAACTAAGTACGGTAGTGCTTTCTTCACATGATGTGGATCTAATGACAAAAAAATATACATGAAATTAAATTTTCCAGGTCCATGCACTATTGTGCGAGAAGCTAGAGCCCTATATATAATCAGATTATTAGAACCTGTGACCATAGCGCAGAAGGAACATCTCAAATCGAACAACCACAACTTGGTTATGTCATTTCAGAGCACAGGAATACGGAATAATAAGGAAGCTTGTCACTCGGAAATAATGAGTACGTTGCTGGAAATAAAGCTTGCTAACCAGGAGAATGACGCGGACGTTACCCTTATGTGTACAAGATGGAGTATCCGTCATAGAAGGTTGATGTGATCACAGATGTAATAACGGCAGTATTGAAATTGGAGGCTTCAACAATTTCAAGTGGGGTCGAATTTACCGAGGGATACAATTTGAGACGAGACTAAAGAATTATCTATAAAAATTGAATTTAGATGTAGCTACACGGCACCACACAACGGAGTATGTACAGTAATCCAGTGCGCATTCGCACATCCTAGCTTGAAGCACTGAAATCTTGGAAACTGCTTACACCACGGCATGGAGTACAGTAATACTGGACACAACACTCCAAGGTAAGCAATAAAGGACTACACGCAGAAGCATTAATAATGTTAAGAGCTGCGTCGAACGATGAAATTATTCTTCAACCGGAGGTTCAAGCATTCCAATAGAAAAGTTTTGATGCATTCGGGGCGGTGTTTCGGTATGATCCGTTAACATCGAAGTAATGAGGCACATGGTTGTACAATAACACTCAATTAGCATTACAGCGATGAGGGCAGGCGACAACTGTAACACGCTGAACTAGAGCCACGAGGATCTTCTTCTTGATGAGGGCACGTCCCAGTAAGGAAGCATGCCCCGTGCAAGAGAGTACGCAACGTGCAGGAAGGTACTCATCGTGCAGTAGAGCACGCCTCATGTTTGAGAGAACGCGCAATGTAAGAGAGAACGCCCCATAAAAAAGAGAACTCCTCGTGCAAGAGGGAACTCCTCGTGCAAGAGGGAACTCCTCGTGCAAGAGGGCACACCCCGTGCAGAATGGAACACCCCGTGCAGAATGGCACACCCCGAGCAGAATGGCACACCCCATGCAGGATGGCACACCCCGTGCAGGATGGTACACCCCGTGCGGAAATGTACGTCCCATGCAGACACTCTCTGCAACAAGATGCGTTCGCTGCCAAAGCATCAGCGTAATCAACAGACGTATAGTTTCTCACAGCAAGAAAACGCCGCTTCAGCAACCGTCAAATACTTTGAAAACTTGCTCTTTTTACAGGTAAATACTTAGACGATAGGTTAAATGCAATAAAGAGGTGGAGCCATAAAAAAAATGTTGCAGGTTACGAAGGGCATTGCTGATGTAGTGCATGAAAATGTTTTATTTAGGAGTTTTTTGACAATTACAACTTTCATTGAATATATAGTAGAACAACCGTAAAACAAACACTTAAATGACCTCATTCTATCGACGAATAAAGGTTTATTTCATACTTCAAAAGAAAGCTTTTCACAAAGGCGCACGAAGCCCACCAACCGTACATTTTTTGGTTAACAGCACCGCCATAAACGAGCCTACCTACATCACTAGAGGGTCTATCTAGGCATCTTTCTACAGTAGTGCACACCAAGCTGTGTTGGACCAATTATTGAGGCAGCAGCTTGTAAAAAACGGAGGCGGAGGACACATTTCCAATAAAAGATCCCAGAACAACGTCAGTTTGATCAGACACAACGCCATCACATACACTAATAGGATTAGTAGTCTTGCTCGGTAAAAGACCATATCCCAATAACCGGAGTATCGAGGAGAGATGACGTCACGAAGATGAATCGTTGCTGCAAATACTCTAAGATGCAGTGTTTCTTAGGGATAACTAAACAGACAAGTAGAACCGTGCCATTATAAGATCACTCTATTGCACGCCAATGACAAAGCAACAAATGAGTTGAGAAGAAACATGACCGTTTGCGGGTCGTTACAGTATCAGAAATTGCAACTCAACTAGTGGCTACACTCCTTCAAATACAAACTTAAACGGGAGACCATAGCATGATAAAAAAGTCCAAGATAAAATCAATCAACATGGGTGGCACTCAGAAGCATTTTTTTATATTTTTCACATTTGTTAAGCATTTTTTTTAATATTGAGGAATGAAAGCACAGCAGTTCTAGAGGAGCATCGGTCCAATAAAGTGAGCTAAAAGGGCACAATCTATCACTTAACTGACTATCCAACAGAATGCTACACCAGAGGAAGACATTGATGCAGATAACAGAACTTGGTGCCCTGTTGCTTGCTTAACTAGCCACGTACACCGAGAGAAGAGAGAAACTTGCCAACATTGAATGAAGGGAGCCAAGACTGTTGTCAATGATAGGAAAAATAGTATCCAACATACATTTTCAGAGTATGTCACCAAAAACATTCTCGTTCTCGGAAAAGTTATGAAAAAATGTACCTAGATACAATTGTTGCCAAGCACCGAGTGTAGTCTCATCAGCAGCTGCCAAGACATGGATAACACGAGTGTGAGAAGAATGCGGGAGTCAATGAGGCGTACGTCCTACGTAAATATTCAAGCTTCTAAAAAAGAAAGTATAGTTCGGATTGTTGCCTACATTGGTTCGTGCATTACGCGGGGTTGTGCCGTCACCTCTCAGGTTCAAAATCCAACTGGCTCGCCGTTTTTGGCCACGATGCTTACAAAGGTGCAGTACATTATGAGGGAAGTACCAAATAGCTCTCCTCCTTATAGCACACCGATAATTAATGAACACTTGTACTTACAGACGGCTCGAATCGAGAATACACGCTCCACTTGTGAAGTTGGTAGGCACCCAGACTTGATTGGATGAAGTCTCTGGTTCCATGACAGGGTGACCAGCAGAGTAATTATTGTGTTGTCGTACTTATTTTTATCGAATGGTATCAGATATAAAAGAAAATATGCAATAATTGCTCCTGTTATCGTAACGATTAGTAGAGATGTTAACCAATACCACACGTTCGATCTTGGCAAGACCCGAAAAAAACAAAATTGGCTTCAAGGTGAATGATCAGAGTTCGAAGCTCATGCGAAATCGGATTAGGTTCATTATCGGGATCCTCCGTAAAAACGAGTGACGGGATTTTGGGCGCGTTCGAGGCAACGTCCTTTTAGCACCGAATCACGCTAATTTAAACATTATGAAGCCTCATTGATCCTGCACCACTCGAACTCTCTTCCTTGAGGTCCTACAAGCTGGAGATGAAGCACCAACCTCTTCACAATGGCCGAGAGGGTACATCGGTCAGTACGCCGTCTACGTGCGGTCATCATCAGCCATAATGGTGGTGGTGGCCGCTACTCGTCGGCATAAGGGTGAAAAGTTACTTCGCAAAAACAGCTCAGTTTCAAGACCCCATTCCAATGAATAAGAAGTTATGTCCGAATCGTTCTGGAGAGTGCATATATTGTTATCCAAACGGCCAGTTACTGTATTTACATGCTAAGTTTGGCATGTTTCAGATTCTTCATACCAAAAGAAAAGGAAGGAGATATTCCAGTTATTATTTTGGTTTAGCAAGGAACCTTACCTTAACTTTATGGAATGCTCAAGGAGATAAGAGAAACAAAAAATCGAGTAGTAGCAATAATTACGTACAATTAAAACGAGAAGCCTTTGTTGTGGTATTCCCAAGTTGTCTCACTCCGTAAGAGGATACCAATGAATCATTTACTTCAGCCTAAAGTTGAAAGCAAAGTATGCGATTCCATAACTGAAAATAAAAATTTCAATGTTCCGTTAGGTTGTGGGATTCAATTTGATTTTAGAACTCCGCACTCATGGATATTGCTTGCACAAGAATATCGTCGCCATTATTAGGCGTAAAATTGGAAGTATGATAAGGGTGTAATAATAATTCAAGGGGTGGAACCTGTTACCTTTATTATTCTATGACGTCTCATGGAGAGGTGGGGTTAAAAGCCGATTCTGAACCATTGCAGTGAGAGGTGCTGTTGGTACTAACCAACAATTACCGAGCAGCAGCTGCCACCACCTGCGAGAGACCCACCAACCAGTGCTGTAACTCAGAGTGGACTCAATAGTTAGCGATTGCACCACACACGACAAAACCCAGACCAATATGAAAAGGAGTTCACATTTTACCTCTCGCAGCAACCTTTACAGATTAGTCAAAGCTCAGAAGTTCAGAACAAACTATCGATCCTCAGAAGCTCACAGCTCCGGTGTGGCGTTTTTGGTCAATATCTCTGGCATTGAGCAAGAAAACAGACTATCATTTCAGCACGGAAAGGATAGACCAGAAGCTGTAGGTACAAACATACACGCACTATAATTAGGTTTGATTCACAATTATTTGCCATACAACTCTACGAACGTCTCTACCGTTAAGAGGCTCTAAACTGGACACTCCTTTTGAAAAAATCT
Source organism: Gammarus roeselii (assembly GCA_016164225.1). NCBI lineage: Eukaryota > Metazoa > Arthropoda > Malacostraca > Amphipoda > Gammaridae > Gammarus > Gammarus roeselii. The sequence goes on from SDVV010001530.1 coordinate 10,123, forward strand.
AGAGGTATTAGGTATAGTAATGAGTGTAGAAGTATAAGAATTATTAAGAAATGGAACTCCCTAAGTGTAATTGTGTAGAAACATCACAGTCACAGAAAACAGCAGAACTATGACATCAAATGGGACTGCTAAACTTGCGGGTGATATTCATTACAAGGCAAACCTCACTAAGACAAACTCTTGCAAATCGACTAAGGAGAAATCTCACATATTGTAGTATAGTAAATCTTTATCAAATGTCATCACAAATAAAAATTTGCTGGCAATGATGCCTGCCATCAGGGACTACCAACTGACTCGACTCTGGTTGGCAACGATACCTACGGAGACGCAGTGCATTATGTAGCCGAGTACAAACTGACTCGCATTTTGATGATATCGATGCCTAATGATGAGCAGTTCATCATACCATTTGGCTCCCCTTTGTTGCCAACGAAGCCTACAAGGATGCAGTCCATTACGTGGCTTGGTACCGAATGGCTGACATTTTGTTGGAACCGATGCCTTCAGAGACGTAGTTCATTATGTGGCTGAGTACCAACTGGCTCGCCGTTGGCCACGATGCCTACGGAGGGGCAATTCGTTATTGGGGTGAGTACCAAATAGCTCGCCTTTTTACAGCACACCGATAATTATTGAGCCTAGGTAACACCACAAAGTAGCCCTAATTGATTTCGAGAAAACCGCAGACAAATTCAATTGCTCAGCAAAGGCAACATCATCTTCAACACCACCACGGCCGTTTATATTAGCGCTATGATACCATTATGTATAATGATAACTGCTTTAAAAAAAAAGTCTAAGGCTGAGGTGTCCGGTTGACTAAGCACGACAACGACAACTATAGCATACGGTGTGGTCCACAAGAGGAAGAGGTACTACTGTGCAGCGACGAGGAGGAGGGGAGCACGAGGAGGGCACGGTAGACGACCCATGGCACGGCCAACAGGCCACAACCACGGTCTGCTAAAGAGGATTAAAACTACCGCAGCAACAGTATCTTCTTAGCGACACACACACACTCGCGCTAGAGGAGGAACTCGAGGGTAGCAGCTTCGCTGCAGACAATGACTACTAGTCCTTTCCTCGTGCTTTTTTTCAGAGGTTTTTACTATTATTGTGACTGACAGCAGACAATGGAGTGCTTTAAAACGCAAAAGTGAGGCAAACACTGTGCTCGCCTGACCAAGAAGAGACGGAGCTAAAACAAAACGAGCGATCTAACAAAGTTTAATGGAAAGTATCTATTGCGAGAGGGCAGATAAATGTTCCACACACATTCATCAATGTGAAAACTTACTGCAGTTATATTAATTCAAACGCAAAACAGTGATTGAATTTACAAAGAAACAACATGCACCAATATTCTTACAAAGATGGTTAAAAATGTCACACGGTGAATGTAGTAAACTACGAATTAAAAAATCAAGTAGCAGGGCAATTTCTCGTCTATTATTTTTAATGGTAGAAGGTACACACATTGAACCGTTACGAACACAAGCCTCCGAAGACGATTATACTTTCAAATATATATTATTCAAAAGTCATTTTTACAAATAAGCCAGGAATCAAAAATTTTGTCGGCAATGATAGGTATCTATTATGACCTTACAATTTCACAAACTTCCGAGCGCGCGTCACTGCAAATGAGGAACAATAACGGGCGCATTTTTAGCGAGCGGAACGAAACTGGAGGAAATTTACGTTTAATTATGATACTAACTTCTGCGTGCACATACTTCAACAACATACGTGCTTGGACCACTTCCAACAACCAACCAGTTCAGCATGTCGTAGACCACTTGCAAGAGTCAACAAGTTTTGCATGCGCGATTTAGAGAACTTGCACCAGCCGCCAACCAGTTTACTGTGAGCGTGTTAGACCATTCGCAACAGCTAACCAGTTTAGTGCGCGCTATTGTATACTTGCAACAGCCAGCCAGTTTCGAATGAGAGTCATAGTCCACTTGTAACAGCTAACAAGTTCAGTGAGCGATGCGGAGACCATTTGCGACAGCTCACCAGTTTAGCGAACGAATGTGTTCTCACACGCACACTTACCGCAGTAACAGCATCTTTCTAGCGGCACAGACGCACACACACCCACACATGCATGCATACTGGTACTGGCAGTGGCTAACCAAATCAGCGAGCGTGGATCGTACCTCATGCCACATGTAACCAGTTTATGCGCACGCGGGCTTGGACCAACCAGTTTAGCGTTGGTCGGATGGACCGGCAGCAGTAAAACGTTTTGAAACACTGCAAACCATACAAAATCTACTTTGACCAAAAAAGACCTATCATGGAATGTTGTGAAAGTCAGGTCAAGCAGTTACTACAACTACACATACGATACACAAAAACAAAGGCAAATTTTACTTAATTAGAAAATTATAGTTGGCAATAACATCCGTAAATTTTCAGATTAAAAACGAAGCAACAACACCATGTTGACCCTCATCGAAGTTTAGGCATCTCCTCAGCGAGACGCTTCGTTTACTCGTTCTTGCGTAACGTCATAGTTAACTCGGTCCATGTCATTAAATGCTAGACAGCTCAACTAATGTTCAATTCGCAGATGTGCACAGACAGTTTGTGAAAATGAGTGCGCGCAATGACACACTAAAAACCCGCAGGACAGAAAGTGCGACAGCCCTTCATCTTACTTTCGATGTTTCTCCTCAGAGAGCTGCTGTTTAATTTACTAGTACTGACTTCCAGTCCAACAGAAGCACAACTCCTTAGACATTAGTTTTGATTTGGCTTATGTCACTAGCATCACGACTGCAGGAAAGGATGTTTGAGCACGCATTCAGCAAACGAAAATTTAATTGGGTTACATGGGTATTTTAAAGGTGAGGCAATAGGAAAGATGTTGTGAAAGGAATGATGCAATCGTTTTAGCGACCTCTTGGCAAGCAGCATTTGTGATTCATCAGCTTAGACAGGAACATTAAGATTTCAAACACAGCTGACTGCCAATTAGGGATGCGGCCAAGATCAAGATGCAGCCAATAGTCCGACCTTGATCTTCATTTGTCAAAAATATAAAAGCCTAGAATCCGTTCAAGCTAACATTTCATGGCCGTGGAAGGAACCGCTTGAAAATAGTAATATAGCAAAATTTGAACGACTGATGAATTGGATAAGGGTTTAATTATGTTTATAGCAGTAACTGAAAACATTTATTCATTATCCATTCAAAAGAAGGTACAGTAGCGAAAGAAAATCCGTTCAGGATTGAAGATTAAGAAAAATCTTAAATGATCATTACCGCTCGATATTAGAACTCATCGGGAATTTAATTATTTGATATCATTCAATCTGAACCATTGTCCAGACATAAGTGATTTTTTTTTATATGAAGTTCAATTCCACGTGGAAAAAGTGGATTTTTTTTCGGTTGCAGACTATAAGCATAAACTTTTTTGTTTCGCTACTGTACAGTAGCTACAACTAATTAACCTATAATTGACGAGGCAGAAAGTTCAACGGTGCTAGACCAATATAGTGATAGTTATATTCAAGCACGGCCTTTTTCCAACTCGTAACAAACAATTCTTTAATCAGTACACATAGAAGCAGAAACAAAGACGTAGAAAGGTTTTCTTGAAGTACTTGTTTATAATTCTCACTAAACCCCAAGATAAACAGCTACAACCAACTTCATCAATGCAACCAAAATGAAACAGTTAGAATAAGCGTCCATGCAAGTAAAACTTAATCAAAAGACACACCGCAAATTGTGTAAACATTAGAAATGACGATTGATGCTACTGATAAGTCTTTATCCTATTATTATATACAAAAAATTCACAAATTGTCATAGCAAAAATGAAAACAATTACCTAACAGAAGGCACGATCATCCTTAACAGAAATAGGATTCAATACACTAACACCTAGAGAAATTAATAAACAAGGAATAAGAACAATCAAAATATTTAAAATATCACCGGTTTAAGAATGCATCTGGCGACAGTCGACCTATCAAGACGAATCGGCGGCCAGTGCGTCGAGTTTTTTCCAAAATTAGATTGGAGTGACGAGGCTTTCTAGCGCACTGGGGTCAATATCTTTCTGACACCGTTATACATGATTAGCGATTAGATTGCAGTGACGAAGCTTTCTAGGGTGCTGGAGTCAGCGTCCTTTTGGCGCCGAACATCAAACCAGAAAATAGGATTACATCAAGTTATAGACAATTTTGTATTCGATTACAGTAAGATTTACTACTGTTCAAAGTCATGTCCCTTCTTCGATGAATGTCAAAGGTGAGCTGAGGCCACATGGTGCCAGCATCCTTGGGTGACAGAAAGGAGGATTATCACTCAACATACCCTGTTCAAGAGCCCTAAGGATTCACAGTAGTCCTTAAGTTGCGGAGGGCAATGGGCCCCAACACCAGCTGACGGGGAAGATGAAGGAGATAGAAAAAGGGGATCCCATGCATGAGGATCTACACTCAGTGTAGAGAAACTCACGCATGAGAACAGCAAGAATGGGAAGAATGACAATGGAGTCGTCGTAGAAAAGAATGCATGAAAAAAAGCGTGCAACTTGGCAATTATTATCCATCCGAAATTAGACAAGTTAGAGTCGGTGTGTGCAACGACTGTTGGGATAGCTTTTTAGAGTAAATTTGAGACAACGTAAAGAAAATGTTAACAAACTTAGGATGCAGATGAGATAAAGAAAAGCAAAGTAAATTTAAGATGGGGGAGATAGAAGAGATAGTGAAGAATATTTGAGTCGGAAGGGAAATAGGAGTTCACCCTCCCCCTCCGATTGGACGGTGACTCCGTGCGGCCCGTCAATCCAACAGATGCCAAGAGGCGGGCCTACCCAACACAAGTCAGAAAAGTGGCGAGTCTTGGCAACAACAGGCAAAGTCGCTACAGGTAGGAACAGCACATATTAACAAAGACCAACAAGACAAGTGGAGGTCAAAATTTAGTAAGTGGTATTCGGACACTGATTAACCACAGCGACGACAGATCATCAAATGTACAGGGCAGTCGTTCGGTTTCAAAAAGCTCCTTTGAAACTCTCAAAAGTGTCTGCATTTCTTTTCGCTGTTCAAAGTTGATTTTTTGCGTTAGTCACGACATAATCTCTGCTGGGTTAAGCGAGTAGTTATTGTAACACGTCTTAAAATAGCTCCAACAAAGGTTCCTTTCGTTGGAATAAGAAGGTCCACTGGCAATTTATCTAAACCTTTACACCCCAAAGAAAGAAACTTCTAAATTACCAGTAACTATCAGATGAATGAACATAACTATTCTGTAAAGTAGCTAGGAGAGCAATTTTAATAAAGCATTAAGTAGGTGTAAGCGTACAAACATATTAATTACCCGTATAATCATTTTTGATAAAGTGTGAACATCAAAGTTCAATTGAGTACTTCATTCCACTGCCTGGGTAGGAGGCTCATCGCCGGGGCGTTCAAGACTCCAAACATCTGCCTAACCACTCCTTAGGATTGTCACCTTAGATGTAAAATGGTCAAAAAGTAGAAAGCTGAATCATGATATTGCTACCAAGAATTCGATTTGGATAAGCCACTTCATATCTATTAGCATTGGAGCGGTGTTGAAACAGAAGCACTGTTGTAGTGTGAACAGCCAATAATGACACTTAGGCTAACTTCTCTGCTGTTTGACTGCAATGACCGCCAATGTCGGTCACCAAATAAAATGAACCCTTGGACCTCGGCCAAGCAAACATCCCTAAACGTGGACCGTCATAGATGTTTATGCAGAAGTTAGTCTCACAAATACATTTTAAACACGTGCAGCATACGCCATCTAATTACCAAGCATTAAGAAATCAACCGCAAACACGCTATCCAATAAAAAAACAAGCAGCCAACTGACGACATGAAGGGGTCTATGTATGCTGATAAACTCTAAAACCACACCATAGCCAAGATTAGATTAGAGTGCCAAGGCTTTCTAGTGCACTGGAGTCAATGTCCTTCTGGCACCGAACGTTCACAATAGCTAAAACGCGAAGCCAAAACTGATTTCAGTTAATAGGAATGCACTAATTATACGTTGCTGCAACGGAAGTGTGCAGATAAACATCAATATCAAGGAAGATAAATAAAAAAAGGCCAACATCGACGGCACTAGCGATAACATATAGAAGGCAGCAAACTTTGTGACGATACAAAATTGTAGAACGACATGACAAAAGGAACATTCAACAACTTTAATAATAATAATAAAAAGTAACACTGCCTAGAGCAATAACGCGTGCCAACAAAAAAGTCCATCTTAGAGTGTCAGAACCTATTCCAAAGATTAATGGAAACAAATCGAACACAAGGAAAAGACCGATACATAATAATGATCAGGCCGGAAGCTGTACTTAAAAACACCCTCATGCAGTTTAACGATAAGTGGCTAAAGACGTATACACTCATAAGAACTAACAGGTTGCAATAAAATTTCCAGCAGAGTCATAACCAATTGCGGGAGGAATGACTTAATTCAGGTCCAAACTTGTTATTAAACTGTACAAAGCAGTTATAAGGGCTCAACACTTGACGGTTAATGAGATTTGGTGCAAGAATGACATGATACGAGATCGGGTAGCAACAAGATTTTCATGGTAGGAAGGTCGGTAGAGAGCTAGAACGTTTTTGAAAGACCCAAAAATTGAATGAAAAAACACGCACTCTTACAGACGTTATAGTTAATCAACAAATTAGAACCTTATCTACGATTGTAAGATCAAGGATATCAACTCAACATCGTCCGCCACAGCGGAACAATCACGCGCTTCCCAGCATCGTCTGGTATCGTGAAACAATTGCCCGATTGCTTAATATCTTTATATAGGGTCATTAGGATACAAATTCAAATTCCATCAATAATTTTCCCAGGGGGCGTTGCAAGGAATATCCAGTCAGTGAACATCGTGATAAATCGACGTTGAGTGCTGCGTATGGTGCTGTTCTTTAGTTTGAGCTATTAATTGTAGACATGTATGCATTAGGAACGAGCTTTCAATGGACCGACATCAATTGATTTGGAATCAGGGTTTGGAACGACTGTTGTCGGTTGCAAGTCAAAAGTTATATGAAAGTACCGACGAACGTATCCATATTAGTATGGCGGTAGGCTCGACATGTTAAGATTCACCGAGACTTTAGTAACAAAGGTCGATCAAGCAAATTACTCCGTATACACACAACAATAGGAAAAAAACAAGCATCCTAGTATCAATTGAAAACAAACAAAACTGGGGAGCGTTTGCGAGGCAATAATAACATCCCCGAGCTTGTATTCGACGGCACTGGTGAGAGTGGTCGCAGAGCAACAATAACACCACCAAACTGGCATTCGACGGCATTTCAAGACTATCTGGAAGGGCTGAGCGTATCTGGATCACATCGATCACACAAGTTAATCATAACCTGATACAAGAAGCAGCAGACAAGAAGCAAATTTCAGAAGAGGTTGCGTGTTCTATCGACCACATAATTATCTTACAAACATCCCGTTCACGTCCATACAGTTATTGATAAGCATATGCACATTTGATGATTGGTGTGGAATCATGGTAAGATATAAACGGAAAAAAATCCGATGTAAACAGCAATATGGTTGAGAAAGTATTTAAAAACGGACGCAAATTGTTCACGAGCGAATTGCAATTTCCGTGATAAGGGGAGTGATACAGGATAATAACAAATCTAAAAATAGGTTATTTAAGACCACTCAAATCAAGGGTGTGACAATGTGTCTCAATTTAAAATGAATAAGGTAATCTGGAAATTTTCAATAAACGTCCAAATGTTTCCAAACACAGAAACTAAGAATTTATAGTTACAAAGAAACTGGGAAAGGATAATGGTGGGGTCCAGACCGCGTTTCAACTAAGAACGTTAGCCAATTGAGAAAAAGAGGGGCGTTTACAAATTGCAAGAGGGGTGTCGAGTGAGAACTCCTACAGAAACATCATCATCAACCATATTATTTGATTATTAAAATAAATCAGACCTTTTGTGTGGTCATAACAAAGCACGCGAGTGTAAAGAGCAGTATACAGCTACATACTGAAGTAAGATGCACACGGCAGAAACTAGAGTTAAAAGAGAGACTTGACAAGACTAATTCTACAACCCACTTGCGCGTCCATCACACGGAATAATAAGCAGCAGTATCAAGCAGCCGTAGGACGTGCCAGTGCCCCTTGATACCGTCTGTAAGTGTGAATCCCTATTCGGTTCAAATGAGGTAAGTATGCAGAAAAAGACGAGCAATGCCTTGCTTCCTATTTAGTGTTGTTTTCATTATCCAAGATGGCGTGTGATATCGGTAGACGGATCACACAGAGCAGGCTCTTGTTTGCCACACCAAGACGGCAAGCGACGTGCCGTAATCACGATGATGCTCTGACTGCTCTTCAGCCTGGGCAGTAGGGACGCAGAGCTCTGCCCAGTATCAGAATTCGGTTCCTTCTCACACCGGTAAGAGGAGCCCAATGTGAGTAGCAGAGGTAGCATCACTATCAAGGGCGTTTCTTCACTCAGAGGCTGAAGTTTCTTTGAGGTACTCGCTGGCATCCCCTCGACAAATTGGACACGTCCGGTTGGACTGAAAACAAGAAGAATGGTGTCAGCAGCCAGCTATTCATAACAATAATGTTGATATTGACGGTAGAATGAATGAATGCCTAATATGCAAATTATAAGCAAATAATGTTCCACTCTCGCATACTTGAATGCAGTTAATAATCGTTTTAACCAGTAGGCATTTTCAAAATCATTATTTCACAAGCCGTAAATATAAAAAATAAGGGTTTTCTGACAAAATTAATGTAACAGTTCTTTAACACTGAAATAGGAACTTTATTCAAAGGAAAACAAACAAATAAGAGACGATCGCAGATGTGACTGAATTTTACCCACTTTCTTACTCTGTTCAGATGGAAGCGGATGTAATGAAAACTAGATTTCAATCGATTTCTTACCAGGTGGCGGCACGAGACTGTATTCTTACTGGCCCTATGGTTTGTGACATCTACTATCCGTCGCTGACTAGTGTACACAGTGCGGCACGCGAGTGCCATAATGGGGTCCAGTATTGGAAAAGGCACGGCTATCGCATCAAAGAGATTGGGGAAGGGGTTGGGGTCAGGCATGCTTGTTTCGGAGTCAATTTGAAAGCAATGAACTAGAAGAATGGCAGAGCGGCCAGTGGCTACTATGGAAAGATATTGCAACTGAATTAAATTATATGTTTCAACTGTTAGGAGACTAAAGTTAACTCAATTCATAGCTACTCGTTATGAAGATACTGCTAAGACATCATTAATGATATACACATTTAGGAAGTATGAGTGCACTGTACAATCATCAAACTTGTTAGAAATGTAGGATAATTTAGGTCAAACACATATGGCAAGGATTAAACGTCCAATCGAGAGTGTGTAAAATTTTGATCAACCTTACTCACCAAGTAGATGATTTGAAGATGAGAATATAACAACTATACAAGTACACTACAAGATACAGTAGCAATATATTCAACCTGGATTAAAATTGACCTCACGCCGCTACGTTGTATGGATCGTAATCGTACAACCTTGAACAACACCTAAAAATAAGCCTTTCTTTCTGAAGTGGCACAAGTAAACCTCACACGCGCCACTCTTCTAGACCAAATAAACGTTCATCGCTATAAGGTGCTTTGGCAGCTTTCATGCGAACCCCAGGTCCGTTTCCTAGACTACTAAACCAGGAGAATTTTCTCTACTTATAGGAATTATGGCAAAGCGTCCATCCCACATACCTGTTAGCTCAGACCAACAGAGCAGACGATGCCTTAGGTCTGACACCACAACCAACCATTGGAGTTAGGGAGAAGCGGGTACAAAAGGGAGGTGGGAGTGAGAGGTGACAACTCTCCCTCCTCTACTGTTCCATTCCTCGAGGAGGGAGCTGGTAGATGTGGTGGAGTGCAGTGTCGATGTTGTGGTGTAAAAGTAAAGTTAAGTCAGATGCCTCCGAGTAAAGTCTGACAACCCAGCCCCATTTTTGAATGGGAGAGATGCCTTGTTTGCTAAAGCAGGTTCAGTGAGATGGTAAACTGGTCAGTTTGCTTTGAGATGCAGTTCATTGTGTATTGGTGTGAAGAGTGTTCAAACTCTCTCATGGAGGGAAATATTTTAGGATCACTATTGTGTAGTGTTTGAATAAAGACTCTGCAAGATAGAGTTCATTCATTGACAGGGTCTGTAGCAGTGGAGCATGACACAACAAATTATCGCAGCAGTGATGTTGTGTCGAAAGGTATTTGTGTTGAGGATGAATAACTGGCACAAACATGCAAAAATGCGCAGTGGGAGTGGTAGTGGTTGTGGTGGTGGTAGCAGTAGGTGTGATGCCATCATCATCAGTAGAAGTAGTAGCAGCATCAGCGGTAGTAGGAGTAGTAGCAGCAGCATCAACAGGGGGAAGGCTGAAGGCAGCAGGCAGCTGAAGATATTTTGCCTTGCAGGCAGCAGCATCACCGTGGCTACCCTGCGCATGCAGGACATAACAACACACCAGCCCAGTAAATGGTCAAGCCAACACAGGAGGATGCAGAAGGGCGGAGCACACCCGACCCTCGACCTTCAAATCAAGAGCACTCTGCTCCTTGGATGACACAGGGGGTCTACGAGGAACAAGAGCTCAGCTGGTGTTAAGAGGCACATAGCTAACACGGCCAGCAGGAACACTTTGGTGGGTGACGATTGTGTGGGTGGGTAGGTTACGGAGAGAAGAATTAGTTTAAAAGCAGGTAGCTTTGCAATGCACAGGCAACGTTTTTCAGCTACAACACCAACGAACCAACCCGACCAGATTTGGTAAGGGGAGGCGGTGGTGATGGAGGTAGTGGTCTAATGGTAGTATTTTAGTGAAGAACATAGATTACTACTGTTTATTACTATGAAGTTGTAGCTGTTGATGGAACAGAAGCACAGGCAAGCAAGCTTCATGCAGCCATCACTTCTAGATCATAATAGTAAACGAGAACAATAATATTAATTATAAGCCGCCATTATCACCCAAAACACAGTGAATTAGATACCGTCACATATAAGTTAAGCTTGGATTTAACTAGAAGAAAAACTTGCACGTGCATTGCAAATTGCTCAGTACTGTAGCTATATGGCATGGAATTGGAGTGCTCTGGAGGAGGGTCTGCAATGATTGCAAAGGCAGTGGAAAAATAAACGAATACACAGGAAATAAGCAGGTTGACTAGAAACATGAGGAAACACAAAAATGAGAAAAATTGTTCAACAATCAATGTAACAGATAAGTGTATGGCTTGTTACAGAATTCAGAACAACAAAACACAAACCTGACGGAAGGTTGGTTAGTGACGCTGAAGCAACAATATGATACACAAACATATGAAAGAAGATTGGTAACAACTCGAAAAAATGTTAGCCTTATCAACTCATAGCCAATAGTCTTCAAAGAAACTAAGGGATGTCTTCAGGAAACTTTGGTAACAGTGCACAAACAGCTACAGCAAAATAAACTAACAAATTTCTGTTATTTATGCAGAACCTTGCTTTTTGCATCAGAAAAAAAAAAAATACATAAACACGGAAAACAGAGGTCCAAACAACCGAATATGACAGAGAGAACCAACAATGTCTATAATAGCAAACAATCAATTTATTTTGAAAAGTATGCAAGACTGACTGTTGTAACAAAAGAATGATATCCGTTGTGTAATAACATTTATAAAGAGTGCCAAAAAAATGGTGTTATGCACAAAAGCGATGTAATCTAATCAAATTAGAAGTTAGCATAAGGTCAAAACATCCCAGGCTATATGCAGACAAAGCCCTCAGACTCAAGTTTTCATGGATAGAAAAAAGACTTGGGGATATAGGTGTGATGTAAAAAGATAGAGCTTAAACTCAACTAATTATATTTTTTGAGGTAAAAAAATACAACAGATGAGCATTATGTACTAATGAGACTATTTTTGTTTGCTCATGTCTTCAATTAGGAAAACTGGATATTACAAGAGGGAAAACTGTTCTTAAGCTCAAATCATCAAGATCCAGATGTTGTAGTAACAACTGAACTATTGCCTACCAATTGCCTGTACAATTTTGTTGACTAAAAAATCCAGCAACCAAAGAAAGAGCAAGAAAATCAGAACTCACTTATAACAGCAACAATAAGAGGTTGTAGCAAGACTATCATTCCCCAATTGGAAAGTCTATTCAAGATAGGCAACATCCAGATCATTGGATCTCAATTGGGGGTTTGGTGATGGAATAAAAACAATTACAATAGCTTCATGAAAGTAATGAGGACAACCACAGGGCAATTGATATGAATTTAATTTCAGGAATAGCCATAGGTTAAAATCAAATTGTATACAGAGCAATCAGGCTGCTTAGACCATTTGAAAAGGCTCTGTACTAGTCTCACAAGAGCTCAGTATAGTTCTTAGCTAATCAAATGCATGACTTCTATATGTATATTTGCTACATTTAATACAAATGAATAAAAATCACCAAAGAACAAACTTTATTAAATTTTGTACAACAAGAAATGACAGCCAAATATGTCCAAGAAGACTTCAGAATAAATCAACAACAAAAGAGAGAAACAAAAACAAAATATTAGGACAGGCAAGGATTTCACATACTGAGATGGCGTAACCAAGTAAAAAGGTGTTCAAAGTGGAAATAATTGGATGACCTGATAAGAAATAAAAGGATTGTTAGCTTAGTATATACCCTAGAAGACAGAATAGGTTGATGAGCAGTTTAAATTTAAGATTCAAGAGCAAGTGGGATCTAAAGGATACTGAAAAGAAAATCGAGCAGCTGGGCGACCAGCTTTGTAGAGCTAGGAACAAATACAGTGAAGAGAGGCCAGCCAATTTGCATGTTGGACAGAGTGAGGTGTTCATGGAACTAGATGAGCTCAGGTGGGGAACCGGATCATAATTTTAATAACATTTTTGGGATCAAACAATTTACAGGAGAAAGACCACTAGAGATAATTATTACACCAGCGAACCTGCAAGGTAGTGCTGTACTAAACACACAACGGGCTGTTGCAAGTGATACCTTCCCAGAAAATGACTCGTACCACTGATGTATGCTTTGAACACCTTCACGATTTGGTGCATGAAGTCAGTAGCTACAACTGAATCTAGTTTTTACCATGCACATATTATTTGCAACCTTGCAGTCTGCCCTGATGTGTCTTTCAAATAACTCATCCGAGCGTATTAGTTATCTGGGAGGGTATCATCTGCTTGTTTGTTAGACAAGAAACGCTTAGCATGTAATCATATGGTCAATAATGTTGTACACAAAACACTACAAGCAGGGCACCGCGCTCGCCTGCTGTGCTGTTGGCAGAAGCGTCTCTGCACTCGTGCACTCCTAACTGAGCTCGCCCATTGACAGTAGCTAAATGTAGTTTCGCATGGTCTTTTATGCCCGATCTTCCCATGGGAGAATGGACAAAATGTGTGACTGGCCGATCACTTAAAATATTTCCACTAATTGAAGTAAAAATAATTTAAATCTGACTAACAAACTGAAAAGAAGCAGGAGCACAATGAGGTTTGAGACCATGAGTGACAGCGATCGTCACGATAGAGAGGATTTAGTTAGACTAAGAGCATCAGTGGGTTTTCATGTTCATAAACTTCAAGGGGTTCAAACCATTGGCTATCAGAACGCGAACCGGGTTCCAGGCCCTAGTACTAGTACCATACCAAGGACACCTAAAGGAACATGCCCTGTTATTAGTGTTGTGACGTCACACTAATGAGTGCCCGTGACCAATCAAAAAAGTGGATAATGAGTTTTCTGATAAAAAGTCTGAAATTATCCTTTCCATTCCGCTTCTCTGATTGGTCGCGCTAACTCACTAATGTGACATCACCACATTATCGCTCAGGCATGTTCCTTTAGTTAGCCGTGGCCACACCCAGCAGCTTGGCGTTCTGTCGGTCGCGGTTTGGAATTCCGGTGAAGTTGATGATGCTTCACCGCGGTGCCCGAAGCACTTTTTTTTTTGACAACTAAAGGAGGGTGTTTAGATGCAGAGGGCGGACGACGGTCGCCGCCAGGAGCAAGCAGGGGAGCGGGGAGCGGCTACCTCTTCATCAACTACACACCAGGTCTATACAGTATAGTAAGCCCAATTATCAAGAACATAATGGTCCTTGAAAGGAATTTAATTAGTAACACTACAAATATTGGCAATAAATATCGAAATCTTGAATAACAAACAAAACTGCTCAAAACAGGTGCTAAAATAATCAATTAAGTTCATTATTAGTAGTAATAATAATAATGATGATACAATACACGGAAACTGTAGAAATGCATTAGTAGGAAGAAAAACGGTGGGTGATACGGCGGTTTAGTGGTGCCTGTGATGCAGGCAGGGAGTGATGAGTGTGCACTACACCTGATACTAGGGTCATTAGGTGCACTACACCCGACATACTAGAATGATCAGGTGAACTACACTAGACAACATACTAGTGATCAGGTGCACCACACCCGACTTACTAGTGATCAGGTGCACTACACCAGACATACTAGTGATCAGGTGCACTACACCAGACATACTAGTGATCAGGTGCACTACACCCGACATACTAGTGATCAGGTGCACTACACCCGACATACAAGTGATCAGGTGCACTACACCCGACATACTAGAGTGATCAGGTGCACTACACCCGACATACTAGAGTGATCAGGTGCACTACACCCGACATACTACTGATCAAGTGTATGGAATCCGACACACTTGAGCGACCAAGTGCATCCCACCTGACACACTAGAGTGATCTGCTGCATCACACCCGACCCACTAGCATGATCAGATGTATCACAACCGATATACTAGCATGATCAGGTGCATCATACCTGCCACATAAGAGTAACCGGATGCTCCACACCAGACAAAATAGAATATCATGTGTGAACCACCTCACCACTTTTATAGTGCGAAGGTTCTGCACAGTCAGACACTCTAGGATGTCACACTACGTATGAGTAGGCTTGGTGCACTGTACCGGACCCGTAAGCCTGGTCGGGTGCACCGCAGTAAACTCGGCAAACACTACTACCACAAGAACAAACCAAGCCTAGCAAGAGACAGAATAATAACAAAGCTTGTTGTTTGAAGCAAGGTTAATTAGTAGTAATAATTATAATAATACCAAAGAACAACGTCAATTGTCAAGAAAAATGCACTTTTATTTTAGCTACAGCTGATCAAACTTTTAACAT
>SDVV010001531.1:0-25419 GCA_016164225.1 Gammarus roeselii
TATTGTATTCGAGCGTATATGCTTGGAACTGACATCTTCTATCATGAACCAACCTCAATTTTTTTTCCATAGATTTTAAGGGCTACTACACGTTGACCAAGAAGCCTGATAAAAGAAATTATTTTGCTGTTTATGAAGAAAGTTCTATACCAGTGACCTATAGAGATGCAAATTAACGGGATGGCAAGATATGGTTGTTGACTCATACTGGTAACTGAAGCGGCCAGAGATCCGTCGTTAGATTAGGAAACCTAATTTTATTCCTAAAATTGATTCATTAAACAATATCGCAGTCACTTTTGAAGATCCAATTGAAATTACTATAAGTTTTTAAACCAATAGTTGTAATAATCGATAGGATTCACACTCAGTGCAATTTTGTCCGATGTTAAACCGTCTAAATTCAAATCAGAAGAAAACAAGTTTTCTGCAAACTTCGTCGTTGCAACGTGCACGGTTAATGGCGGTCGGTGGTATTGAAAAACTTCCTAATTTGAAGAGACGAAAACTTCAGAGTGTTGTTTTCTGCGGGACAATGACTTCACAATGAGCCAATTGAGTTCTCCGTAGCGTTCAAGTCGGGAGAAAAATGCATTTCAATCAGTAGCACAACATGAAAAGATTCTTTCAATGCCGTTGCTTCACAGCATCCAATTACCGGCTGGAAAAAGTAGAATCTTTTCGGAAGGTTCTTGGCATCATAAACAACAATGACGAGGACTCCAATTGCTGGAGGCCCTCAATATATTTTAAGTGTTCTTTTTTTTCTTGCCTTTTTTTTACTTTCGAGGATTATTTAGTCTATTGGAACAGTTTGACAGCACATCTTTTTCGGGCAAATATTCCTTCATCAATTGTTAATTGTCATTGTAATAATTAAAAAAATCGGGGAAGGAAAAGGATTTATAAACTTGAATGGCACTTCTACGTTATCCGATATGTTCCATGATAACGAAAAACATCTATAAAATCAGTGTAAAAATATATGATAACATTTCGCATTGTAAAAAATACATAATCAATATTTCTGTTACATGGGATTAGAAATATATTACATTAAGTGTTCCCTTCCCTAAAACTCACAGAAATAACTTTAGTTACTCGTATGCTAAGCATTTTCAGAATAGAATCTCTGCTCCACATCAGCACCGTCTCGATAGTCGCAACTTGGTGGATGAGGGGGGGGCTAAAACTATGACTGTGCATGTTTTATTGATCATCGATGAATGGGATGGAATGCGTGAGAAAACAAGCTAAAATATGCCTGCACTATTCTACAAGATTCCCTCTATATTATTGATCAATTGAATGAACACTGAACAGAGTTTATTTGTTGGAAGCATCTTCTAATTATCGTGATTTGTATTTCGATTTTTTGCTAACAAAATAACTTCATATACAATGATGTACGCAGCAAAGATTTCATGTACATACAAATATAGTTCAATATCTTTGTTTGTACATTAAATCGTTGATGCGTACATCGTTTCTGAATTACCTGAGCTTCCTTATAAACTGGTGCAAAATAATTCAGCGTAATTTATAACTTATTCAATTGGTTCAAGGAACCTCTCAGTCATTCACAAACGTAATTATATAAGTCGTTGAAAATAATAATCCGAACCAGACTTGTAAGTTGTTTGTGTACAAAATTGAACTCTTTTGACTTTCTCACGTGGATGGCATGGTAACTATTCTGCCAAATTACACTAAATGAAACGAAGTCAGTAACACAAGCTGCAGGAACTCTCGGGGCAAGTAATATGATAGATATAAAATTAATTTGAGCCCGATATATAATCTATTTTGAATGAGCCTCTCTGTATTTGTTACGGAAGACTTGTTTTGATATTTTCTCTAATTTCATATTTAACCCGACTTTCCTAGAAAAAAAAATATAAAAAAATTGTAACATGCTAGACTAGTTTTCGTACCAAGTTGATCAAAAATTCCCATTCAGTATTTTTTTATTGCGATCTAGATTGAAGCGATAGGAATAAATTGCGTAAATAACAAAAAATCTCCCACTGGTTTAGAAGACAGGTGTTATAGTAGAATTCCGTCACACGGGATGGTGGCGTTTGTGTGTGCCGCACTTGCTGCACGTGGGAACGTGACAATTAAGAATGCCATTTCCTTGCCTTCTTGTCGTGTTATTTACCAATGCGTGTTAGTTTCCAGCAAACAATGAAGCTCAATATGCTTTCGGTTATGAACACACGTCATTTTATTAGACACACAGTCAGATACGCTTTTTATCCTATCCTAACCACTGAAACTTTATTAAAAGTGACCTTTCCCAACACTTTACCCACACTTTAATGTCATCAACGCAGGGCAGCAATTCCATCACAGACGCCTATATAATTACCTGTCATCACCGTGTCAGAAGTAGGCTATCGGTCATCATTCCATGAAGGCCGGCAGGCTACCATTGAGTTGAGGAGACAGTGTCCACAGAATAAAGAATTACCTTGCTTCACCTCAGCAGGCAGTGCGATTGGTGGGAGAGGCTAGTATTACTGTAACATATACAACCACCATGTAGGCGATCAACCAACACGCCGGGCAGTTGGTGAGACGGGCAACTGTTACTGTAACTTACACGTCATTCGGCATGTGACTAGAGAACTGGCGGTGGAGTGGATGAGAAGGTTCTAGACATACTGTAACTTACACGTCATCCGGCTTGTGACTAGAGAACTGGCGGTGGAGTGGGTGAGAAGATTCTAGTGTTACTGTAACTTACACGTCATCCGGCATGTGACTAGAGAACTGGCGGTGGAATGGGTGAGAAGATTCTAGTGTTACTGTAACTTACACGTCATTCGGCATGTGACTAGAGAATTGTCGGTGGAGTGGGTGAGAAGATTCTAGGGATATTGTAACTTACACGTCATCCGGCATGTGACTAGAGAACTGGCGGTGGAGTGCGCGAGAAGATTCTAGTGTTACTGTAACTTACACGTCATCCGGCATGTGACTAGAGAACTGGCGGTGGAGTGGGTAAAAAGATTCTAGTGTTACTGTAACTTACACGTCATCCGGCATGTGACTAGAGAACTGGCGGTGGGATGGGTGAGAAGATTCTAGTGTTACTGTAACTTACACGTCATTCGGCATGTGACTAGAGAATTGGCGGTGGAGTTGGTAAGAAGATTCCAGGGATACTGTAACTTACACGTCATCCGGCATGTGACTAGAGAACTGGCGGTGGAGTGGGCGAGAAGATTCTAGTGTTACTGTTACTTACACGTCATCCGACATGTGACTAGAGAATTGGCGGTGGAGTGGATGAGAAGATTCTAGGGATACTGTAACATACACGTCATCCGGCATGTGACTAGAAAAATGGCGGTGGAGTGTGCACAGTCAACAGGCAGTTGGTGAGAAGGGCTTGTGTTGCTGTAACCTATACGTAATCCGGCAGGCGACCGGCCAACAGGCGATGCAGTTGGTAAGGGAGAAGAATATTACTGTAATTTGCTTAACTTCCGGGCAGGTGACCATCCAGCAGGACGTACAGTTGAGAACGAATGCTAATAACGTCACGACCGTCATCAAGATGGACACCCATAACAGGCAGAACAATAACGTCACGACCGTCATCAAGATGGACACTCATAACAGGCAGAACAATATCGTCACGACCGTCATCAAGATGGACACTCATAACCGGCAGAACAATATCGTCATGACCGTCATCAAGATGGACACTCATAACAGGCAGAACAATAACGTCACGACCGCCATCAAGATGAACACTCATAATATGCAGAACAATAACGTCACGACCGTCATCAAGATGGACACTCATAACAGGCAGAACAATAACGTCACGACACGACCGTCATCAAGATGGACACTCAGAACTGGCAGAACAATAACGTCACCACCGTCATCAAGATGGACACTCCTAACAGGCAGAACAGTAGCGTCACGACCGTTATCAAGAAGGACACTCATAACAGGCAGAACAATATCGTCACGACCGTCATCAAGATAGACACTCATAACAGGCAGAACAATAACGTCACGACCGTCATCAAGATGGACACTCATAACAGGCAGAACAATAACGTCACGGCCATCATCAAGATGGACACTCATAACAGGCAGAACAATAACGTCACGGCCATCATCAAGATGGACACTCATAACAGGCAGAACAATAACGTCAGGAGCGTCATCAAGATGGACACTCATAACAAGCAGAGCAAATGACGAAGGTGTGCTAGACTTACGTACCTAACATCACGGCATCCGGCCCTGCTGGCCTAACATTTAACGTGATAGGCCTATAAGAACATGTTTATCGGCAGCAACGCTGACAACAGGACGGTAAGTGTACATGTGTAGCTAACTTTGGCATGGACAAAACCCCGGCACATCTAGCATTTATCTTCTTAATCATGGCTTTGAACTGCTGATATGATTACCAATAATTGTAAAACAATAAAACATGCATGAAATCCACACAAGAACTTTAGTCGTAGATAAGATGATAAACCCTCGACCAGTTACTATAGTAATGTAAATTACTGAACCCTACCTACTTAATTAAGTAACTTTATTCGAAATCAAAATATAGCTAATCGAAGAAAATAGGTACGTTTTTTCACCTCGCAATATAAAATGGACGTTCCGAACAATTATACACGTCAAGATTCCACGAAATTACGTCTGAATTACCTCTCAAAATTTGTATTTGTATATTATTGAAAAAATATGAAATAAAATAAACGATACTTCACCTATTATCTGGAAAGAGTCTGAGAGAAATCTGAGGACGACACGATCACCATTCCAAGGCTGCAGGAATTATCTCGCATCTCAAACGTATCCTCGGAATACTAATGAAGTGTATCCGCAAGTTAGCCGCAGTGGCCATCAGCTTCGATACAAGTGAAGAATAAATCTGAGTTTTTTATATTGAACGTATCGTAGTTTTGTGTTGAAATACTCCCATCACCATATGGTCTCTTTACAGAGCAGTCGCAGGCGTTAAAAAAAAGAATGGCTAAAGAACTATTTAAGCCATTGTGAAATCATACAGAAACTACTTTACTGAATATAATGTTTCATCGTTATCGGCTGACATTCAATATGTGTTGAGCGTTTGGTGGTCACTGACTTGGAGGAAGAGACTGACTCGAGCAATGATGGCTGTAGGGATAATTGTGTTCATGGCTGTAGGGATAATTGTGTTCAGCATGATTGTCATGAAATCTACTTACATTGCAGTAATACTATAATGTATGCATTTGATTCATTACGCACAGAGTAAAGTTGGTATTGATCAAAAGTATCACACCAGAGAGTGGGAACCAATAGTTCTCAAACTAGTACAATTGAGCGTAAAGGTTCTACATGTATGGTTCTCGTGTGTATACAGTAATGATAAAAGTACCACATCTTATCGATGTTGTTTGTGTGACTACCGTGCGGACTTTTTTAAGAAACAGTCGTCATATCACATCATGCGCAATTTATTGTCCTAGATCATATCCTGCGCGTTGTTATCCACAACTTATAATGGTAATGATAAAAAGCACGAAATTCTGGGAAACAGCAAAAAACTTGTTATGGTGCACAGACTTTTTAAGTCATTCATTCATGAGCTTATAAGCATCGTCTAGATAAATGTTTCCACAGAACAATGTCGGCTGGACGGCTCAGATTGTTTGTGGTTCATTTTGTAAAAAATATCATTGCTTAATCATTCTCTCATAAAAAGGCATCCATTATCAACGAATGTGATAAATACCTCCACAAATTACATAGAAAATCTCATCTCTCTACTCTCAGAAACGTTAAATGCTGCGGCAGTAACGAAAATGAAATATATAAAATGAGCTGCAATCAGACTGTTTAATCAGACTTCTTCAACAAACACTTTTCGCGAGAGATGATAAACATTTTACCCACGCGTAGGAGATAAGACCATTTGTTCAAAAGATAAATGCAATCAAAGAGATTAGGAAACATCAAATGAGACGCGCAGGAAATGGTTTCCTAATTAGGTTGTTAATCCTCAGAGAACAATGTTCAAAGCTGCCTTAGATGTTGAGCTCCGAAATATTAGTCGCCTTCGAGTGATGAGTCTTCTACAGAAGCTACAGAGTCTAACTCTCTGAAGACGGGCCTTCTGCCGAACACAGTAGCTCTTTTGCGAAACGTTCGCATAAGGGCTACGAGCCGAGTTTTCCACTGGTGACGGGCTGTCAACCGAGCCACTGAGCCAAGTGGCTCTAGCGACCAGTCCCTTCTCGATACCTGTCCAATAAAATTCCAACGACGGGTCCTCTACCGATTCGAGTATTCCACTTTTGACGGGGCCGAAACCAAGAAATGTATCCCTCTTGCGGAGGGCCATCTACCGAGCCCACTGGACCACCGGTGACGAGTCTGGTTCCACTCCGGCGACGATCCTCTACCAAATTGTACTAGCTGTCTTTCGACTGGCCTTCTATCGAGTTATATTAGCTCTCATTCGGCGGGCCCACTACTAAGACCAGTATCATTCTGACGAAAAACCCGCTTCCAACCCTTTTTTACTAAGGCGACAAGCCCTCTACGGAGCCTCGTCCCACTCAGCCGACGAACATCGAGTGCTGTACCCCCCTGCATGACGACGGGTCATCAACAGTGTCCAGTTCCACTCAGGCGATGGACACTCCACCAAGCCCATTACTGTGAGATTTATCTTCTATTGAAACGAGAATCTCTCTTACAACGTGCCATGTGACGACAGGCTTTCTACTGTGCCCAGTAGCTATCTGGTGACGCCCTGTTCTCTAACTGCAACACTTCGTGAATTTGTTGAATATGTCTGTGAGGAATTAAAAATGTGACCCTATCGAAATGTAGCAATATTTGACTACCATTTTTTCCATTAATCAAAATTATTCAGATTTCAGGTACACTGACAAGTACATCCAGAGGGATGTCGTTTAAAAAAAATGCACATAAATTTATGTCGAATTAAAAATATGATGAGACCCCATAATATCAGAGCGTGTTTATTATCTAACTGACCATAATGTATTACAGAAGGCGTGAATAATATTATGTTATGAACGCTGCAGTCTGCGCGACAAATGCATTTTCATTTTGCTAATATCCGTGCGCAATCAGTCTCTGATTTAATAATGGACGATGTCAAATCAACGTTCTTAGCAGAAATTTCTGAGTGGAATGACGATGAGGAGAATGAGAAGAGGATAGCGCTCGACTCCACCGCTCATGGAGTGCCAGTAAGAGGACAGCGCTCGACTCCGACGCTCATGGGGTGCCAGTAAGAGGACAGCGCTCGACTCCACCGCTCATGGAGTGCCAGTAAGAGGACAGCGCTCGACTCCACCGCTCATGGAGTGCCAGTAAGAGGACAGCGCTCGACTCCACCGCTCATGGAGTGCCAGTTCAGTTTGCACCTTTTGTAGTACAACTGATGGTAAGTTTGTCTACCATAATTGAACATCCAATTTTTCCTTATATTTAATCAGCTGTTTCATACACTAATTTCCAGGATAAAGATGCTGAGTTCACGATTGAATTCAATAACATTCATGGTTAGTGTTCAGGGGCTGGCAGGCGTTACCGCACTCTGCTTGTCCTTACTAACCTAAAACGAACTATGTGGAACTCGATGTTTGATTTTCGGAACAGTAGATGATTGAACAGTGCTAACCAAGCTCAAAATTCGATTACAGTTGATACAAAGTTATTCGTAGTTGATTACTTGTATTTTGATATTTACTAATCATAGGGAGCATCGACTGCGTGCTTGGGTTGTGAAAGTGAGATCAACAAAGTGTGATAAGATTAGTTAGAGAATATAAGTGATAAAAGATACATGAGATTAAGATATGGGAGATAAGATAAGTGTGATAAGAATGAATAGATGAGTTATAGGGTATTAGACAAGTGAGATAAGACAGCAGTGATATATTGGGAGGGCTCAGAAAATTGGGGTGGGATCTCCTTCGACGGATTTCATATTTATTTAGGTTCAATACAATGCATCATATATACAATCATTAAATTCTTCGCGTGTACCCAGAAAACGTCACAACTTAACTTAAATTACCCTAACACAATATTACATACATTATTAACAATTATAAAGCAGCCTGTACCTCTCAATTTGTATCAAACCAAAATTTAACTTTGCGTTTCGACCCTAGTTTCAGTGTTTTCCGTCCAATGAGAAATATGCATCTAAACATGAATCTCATCGTTGGCTCTGGTTGATAGGGCTATTTCATTCCATGGAAGAGAACCATTTCCGTTCCCTAATGAAATGGTTTTAGGTCCTTGGTAACGAGAAGACGAGTATCCGACTCACCAATTCAGAATTATCTTGCCATTGATGAAAACGTACTACCAGAAATCAATTATTTTTACAGCAAATTTCGTTACATCTCAATAGAAAATACTCTACTGAAATCCCCACACTCTGACAGCTTCCAATTATCTCCGCACGCTGAAAACCAAAGTGTATAAAACAAAATACAAGCTTCCTTCAAAATTTTGTGATTTGTTCAAAATTTCAATCAAAACGTAACCCCGACTCATGCAAGTCGAGATGCAAACTCAGGTCCTGCATGGAAGCTCTCGTCAGAGGAGCAAGTAGTGAAATTTTGCTCAGGGACGACTTTAGATCAGCTCTCTGAGCAAGCCTCATTCTTTACAAGTTTTTTGGCCGCTGTGCAAGCCGATGGGGTAGAAGAGATTAAAAAAAAGCATTTCCCTCCCGTGGTGTCGACTTTGAATGCAACTGGATACTTAGATTATAAAGCTAGATCCTGCATCCCGAAGCTTGTGTATTGTCTAGCATGCTTTTTTTAAGGAACGCACCTGCATCACTTTAAAGCCTGTGGTTACAGTGGGGAAATAGGATTGATTTATTTTCCTAGAATCACATTTCAAACTATTGTGCGCAACTACATACACAAATGATATGTTGTCTTGAATTGATTTGTGTTTATCTGACTTCCCCATTCATTTTGTACTGTGATGCTCCCAAAAATGTGTCATTTTGATTTACCGCAGCACAATCAATGAACACATTCAATGATCGGTTCTGTTTACGTCCTGTAATCGTTTGCGTCTACAACGGCGCTGACACGATACTGGGCGATACTAATTATATTTTTTTATAGTAACGAGCATATTTCACCAGAGCAACTCATGATCATGACGTTGACTCGCATCAGAAATGAACCCCAACACGAGTTTGACACTGGTCACATTAATTTATGTTCTATGTGCAGGCGATGCCATATCGCCCAGTAATATAACGAATCGGGAAAGTTTAGATGGCATATAGGTAGATTGCAGCATCAACCACTGAATGTAGTAAAGGTTGTGCTGAGTGAAATCAATGCGAATCAGTTTCAAGTAAGGCAACGTATACAACAGAAACTGTAGCATAGGCCCAAATCCATAACAACATTTCCTTGAGAGTTAAGTCATCACCCATATTACTCTAGAATTATTTTTTGTCCGTTTGTTATAATATACCACTTTCCTTGCGGAAAAAATGTTGTTCGTCGTTGCTTGAAAACCAATGACATTATTGCCTCCGTTTTGACGAATCATTTTCAAACAAGATTGTTGGGCTGAATAATTGTTTAATCACGTTTCACATTCATTAAAATATATACTTTTTTATTTAATTTTTGTAATCTCATTTAGATGTGTTGAAAATCAAAATGAAATGCACCGGAATGCCTCTATTTATCAAACTACTAGCTAATATGGTGACGTCTAATATTTGTTGCATATAACATTGCATCTTCTGTATGTTTCAGATTGATACTAATTCAAAAACCAAACTCATACTATTTCAGAAAACACTCATGTTATTGGGCTAAATGCAAATTTATCAATGCATTTGGTTCTAGAACGGATTCCTTAAGGAGGATGAAAAAAATTACCTTGCATTATTCAAATGATAAACAAATGCAATGATCATTACTACAAACGATCTTTAGTCGTTTCCATCAGTTACTGATCCGTTAGGTTACTAGGAAATAATATATTGTCTTTACTATTAACGAACTCATCATCCTTGAGACCAGAATCGTGCGCGGAAACCGATGGATTATAGCCAAGCCATCTAAAAGCTAAGTGGATTGTACGGTTGCTGGAGGAAAGCGCTTGTCCACATTTATGCGTATTTTTTCTATATAACTTTAGCCGAAGGAATTCCTGATTTCGTCACCAGGGGGGTGACGAAATCAAGAATTCCCTTAGTGCGACGTTTTGTGTCTTGACTAAGCTAGCAGGATATCGACTCTTACCAGTGGATATTGCATTGCGGAGGTTATCTGGCATGGCTTCACGAAATTGCTAGCTATTACCCTAAGAGCCGAGTTACAACGGATTCAATTCTGATGCGTCGAAAAAGGTGGCTGCCAGGATATATCTGAAAGACGCCAATTACCTCAGTGACTTACTTTTGATTGACATTTAGAATGCCTTCAACTGTCAGAAACATTATCGGTGTCCAATGGAAAGCGAGATCGGGCACTAGCCATGTGTGTAGTATTTTGTGACTAACTGCAGTGGAACCTTGCACAGGAATCCAACTGAGTGATTCGTTTGGTCCAGCTCTGTTTTGCAAGGTATTGAAGAGGCTGTACTCAACTAACAATGAAGGCAATTTCAAAGACAGCCGTCAACATCCCTTCATGTTTCACCCAGTCGTCGCCCTATGGTTGTTTTGTCAATGATTGAGAAGCTGAAACTAAGAACGTGCGCTATTGTGGGGCAGTCACTATGAGCAGCTGTGGGCACTCGGTAGCTGCCCAATAGTCGCCTTTACAGCAGAAAAGCAGCTATCGGGCTGTCATGGCAATAAAGCAGGCTGCCATGGGAGTTTGTGTACCTTATTAGATTCCCTATTGTCACCTTCATAGTAGTACGGCTAAGCCCTGGCTGCCTAGAGGTAGCTGAAAGGAGTGACCATAATGTGCTACTGACAGCTACCGACCAACTGTTGCCCCTGGAAGTAGTTGGTCGGTAGCTGTCAGTTGCCCCTGACAGCTACCGACCAAAATGTAAACCAAATTATGAAGGTATCATAAGATACACATCGGCATGATATGGAATGATGACATCACCGTTTCGATACAGCAGCAGTCATGGAACAAAACTTGTGATTGTAAAGATAAATGCACGCCATTTTCTGTCAACTTGAGAAAGGAAACATCAGATATCTTTGACCGTAGACTGAGAAACAAATGGTTTCAATAGTTACGTTACCAAGCAAATAGCGGTTGCTTTCGGCATTTATTGCCGAACCCTTCAGGCAGAAATGTTTTAGCAATTTGTATAAAAAAAACTCAAAATAAAAAACTCTACTTCAATAATCCCCCCTGACGTAGGAAATGTCGATCAATGGCTAATGTGGCCGCCGCTAGGCGACGCAATTCAGAAGCTGTAGATTGGTTTCTGATTGGAACAGCATAATTCCGAATCTGTGCATGAGCAACCTTATACTGCTTAATTCCGCCACGTCATACTCTGAAGGATATACGTTTGGCGGTGTTGGATGACGGTCAACTGCTCTGGGCTGCAAAAATCCATAGAAAATTTTTGCCTACATATCCATTTGGTCTCGGAAGATAAGCAAGCTCGGACTGGAGGTCAACAGTAGTTAATGTGAGTAGACAAATCTAGATCACGTTCCCGCTAGAGTCATCCAGCTCGTTTACGACCTATTTCGTCGATTGCTGAAAGCCTCGTAGATTGCTAGGGGCCTCGAAACACGATTATTGAATTTTCTTGGCATGAATGTCAAACTGAAGACCTAAGAGTCATGAAAAAAGGTAAGATTTTGTTATATAAACTCCAAGCGTTTACTCAACGCAAGGACTGCCTTTCGCAAGCCCAACTCCAGTTCATTCAAAAGGTATCCCTGGTTTATAGTAACAACGAGGAACCGGATGGATTTAATCAAACAATATGTAAGTCACTCATCCAGCGGGGTAAAAACATGTTTCAATGGAGGGAATGTCCTAAAACTAATATACTTTTCCTATTAAAATCGGGGGGTCGAAAAATCAACGTGCCGTCGACATTGCAGTGTGGTGGAGCAGGTGAACTTCAAGGTGCCATCATAACTTTGAGATCAAGGGGCCCGGGAGCAATTGAACCCGAAAGTGGGATGAGAGACAAACTACGAACAGTGGACCTTCCACTGGCTGAGGAAGCTTTCAATGCTATTTTGACGGGAACAGACCAATGTGCAGGTTCTCGACTGAGAGTGACTTTCCAGGGAGACTGTGAGTGACTTAAATCAGAACAAAACACGATCCTGACACTCGAAGGCAAGCAGCTAATCTTTGAGTGCGTGCCGTTATCTGTGAACAACACTCGTTGTGGTCGATGCGTCGATGAGTTGGGTCTGCATGGTTTTAGTGTAGAAACTGTATCGCCAGATACCCCAAACATGCAGCTTAACGTTGCATAATAAAAAGAGCCTTGCAGAGAGAAGGCATCCTCTTTTGTTGGAGCCTGCCGGCAAGGACATAGGAGATTGAAGGGGCCCGTATGGACTTATCATATTTACCTTCCGAGATGGAAGGAACTGTGCCTGTTTCGATGTAATTACCGAGTGTCATCTGAACATCATTTTTATGATTGCATACTCAGCATCCCGCG
Source organism: Gammarus roeselii (assembly GCA_016164225.1). Lineage (NCBI taxonomy): Eukaryota > Metazoa > Arthropoda > Malacostraca > Amphipoda > Gammaridae > Gammarus > Gammarus roeselii. The sequence continues at coordinate 12,673 of SDVV010001531.1, forward strand.
GTGCGGAATGCCACAAACGTCAAAAATATAGCAATCGGACCATACGCTTCCGGTTCGAGCTCATCTTAATCATAACAATGTTTTCTATACGGGAAAACGACATGAAGAACAATTTAAGAAATCGGACGCCGTTCGTTTGAGGCCACTGGAGACCTTCGGACAACTCTGAGTTTCCGTCGGGCCTGACAACTGGCAACAAAGCGGGGAATGCCGTCAACATGATTTTCACCGAAAGGTCTAGACCATCAAAGCCGAAAATATTAATTCCACTCAACACTGTTTTCCTGAAGCAATTCGTTCCACAAGGGAAATGTATTCTTATTAGGATATTTCCATTGTCATTTTTTTTTAATTTTTTGGAATTTGACTGTCCAAGGCATCTGCCCGTTAAAAATTCCAAATAACACAAACATTTCCTTATAAACGAAGAGTGATGACGCATTCCCGTTACATATACAGTTTTGAAGGCAAATTTCTATGGCCTACAATCGTTGTAAAGTTTTTCTGGTTACGTCTTTGAATCAAGTTTTGTTCCGTTATTTTGTCTTTATTATACATTTTTTGAAATGAAAAATAGCAAATGTTAATTTCTGTTAGTTATTCAGCCATACGATCGCAAGACTGTAGGAATCGCTCTACCTGGCTACAGTTTGGACTTTAGTGTGGACAGTCACAACGCGAATTCGTGACAGTGAGTCATTGAAAGGTTCTTGCTAATGGTATACTAACTCGGACAATGATATTCGATTTAGATTTAAATGTCGCCTATGGCTTTGATCGTATTGGAATTTGATCATTCATTGGTTCTTTGTTAACGTTTCTGAGTCCATGCCAATAAAAGACACCTACTTCAAAAAAATTGTCGGTTTTCTTCGCAATGGAATGGACGCAATCGATTCAAGATACCGCCACATCTTTAACTACTTTACCTTTTCAAAAAGTTTTTCCTACTATGGGTAGCAGAACAAATATTTATATACGTTATTAAGTTACGTAATTTGCAATGAACCTACGCGATTATATTTAGATTCATTCTGGGAAAGTATTTACTTTTATAGAGAACCAAATAACAATATATTATTTGAGGGGGGCCCGGCTTTCGCACTGAAAGATAATTCAGCACGTGTGCACAAGCGCCACTTAATAACAGTTCAGTCAGAAATGTGCTTTGCCATATTATTTTAAAAAAATAGCACTCATGCTGTCGCGTTAAAAGGTATTTCAGCACATGCGAACCTGCGCTACTTCAATACAGCTCCCTATCATAACCGGACAATGTCGTATCAGCTAAAAAAAAATCTGCACTACGTACCCTAGCAAAATACGTACGCTTTTCCAGTCGGCTATAAACACATACCTTTGCCCATCGGGTTAGAAACACGCACCTCTAAGTTAGGTGAAGCAAGGTATGAAAGGTTCAATTAAAGTTATAACTAGTAAAATGGTACTTTAGTTCGGTTGGTGGATCAACTTGTGGCTCATATGGCAGTTGGCTGATATGAAAGTTGCTGCTATGATTGATGAAGCATATGCACGTTTACTCTAAAAAATGGGGCCTTAGTGCGGTTGGTGGAACAACTTGTGGCTGATGTGACAGTTGGCGGTTGTGGAAGGTGCTGCTCTGACATTAGCTATGCAATAATTTACGCCTGGTATTGGGACCCTATGTGACCGGTTTCTGGTCGCATATGTTATTTTAATATATACTAAAAAAAAAAGAGCAGGGGTTTCGGATTTCAATGTGAATGGCAAATACGGATATCATAAAAAAAACATATTTAAAAAACAGTTATTCAGTTTGCCTCGTGAGCCTCTGAGCGGACACTTCTTGGGACAAATTTTGTGCAATACTTGTTACCTGTGCAGGTTGGTCATTCTCCAAAGCAGGCATTTAAATCAAATAATATTTACTTCTTCAAAGTGACAGTCATGTATATGAAAATGAATCCGTCACTTTATATAGCTGTTTTATCTTAGTTTATTTCCTCGTTGGACAAGCATATTTATTGCTCATTACGTATTTTTAGTGACTATCATACTGTAAGGTCCTATACTTTAGTGGATATCGCTGCTGTATTTGATGAAATTTTTCTATGCAAACTCTCATTTCATAAAAAAATTGTTTCTCCGCAAACAAAACTCTGTCTCAATCTACCATTATACTATATTTTTTCAGAGGGTTTCCGCATGTATTTGTTCATATGAGCATTCATATAAGCATTCTATATACCACTTAGGCCTTCTCAATACTGCCGTTACCGAGTATTATCCACCACAGCCTCATTTGAAGACTGACCGTGTTTGATTGTCTGGAACAGGAGCCATGCATCTAACACATTTGCAGACTGACCGTGTTTGTTTGTCCGGAACAATAGCCATGCATCTAACACATTTGCAGACTGCCCGTGTTTGGTTGTCTGGAACAGGAGCCATGCATCTAACACATTTGCAGACTGACCGTGTTTGGTTGTGTGGAACAGGAGCCATGCATCTAACACATTTGCGGACTGACCATGTTTGGTTGTCCGGAACAGGAGCATGCATCTAACACATCTGCAGACTGACCGTGTTTGGTTGTCTGGAACAGGAGCCATGCATCTAACACATTTGCAGACTGACCGTGTTTGGTTGCCTGGAACAATAGCCATGCATCTAACACATTTGCAGACTGACCGTGTGGGGTTGTCTGGAACAGGAGCATGCATCTAACACATTTGCAGACTAACCGTGTTTGGTGGTCTTGAACAGGAGCCATGCATCTAACAGTCCTCGCTCAGCTCCAGGCTGTTGGAAGAGGCGAGAAAATAAGTTTTAAAACCAGTGTTTATTGGAGGTTAGTACTTTACATTGAAGGACATTTGCTCTGAAAAGGACAGCCGAAGGTTGGAAGAAGACTAACTGTTTGCCTCACTTAAGACATTTGAGAAATAACTCAAATAAAAATTCAGGATGGCATGGTCTACAATATACTGTAAAAGTTCAAATATAATGTCTTGGAAGCAATTTTAATAATTTATTGAATTACTGGTACACCGTCTTCCATGATAGCATGTCACATGGACACAACTGCAAATAAAGAAATAAAAAACGCAGTATGAATGTAAAATTTGAAGTTTGGAAAAAATGAATTGGTTAAAAAATATCACAAAAAATCATGTTCGAATGACTATGGGTTGAAAACAAGATTGAAGGAATTTCAGGTACTTGAATCTTCCCTACAAAGGTTATAAAATATTGTTCAATACATGGAGTCATATAAACATTTTCATGTCGTTCACAGATCAAACCAACATGTATGGACAGTCATCATGCTTCACAAGTTTCCTTGCATCCGTTCTCGACCACGTTGTCTTCGTGGTGACTCAACTGCTGGAAATGCGAGTCCTGCGTTGTTCGGGTTAGAGAACAGCGGGTGTGGTGGGTATCGCTACAGCCGTGAGCTGCTCTCATAGATGAAGCCGTAACGTAAATAAATGAATATATGTGTCAAAGAACAGTTTCAACAAGTATGAACAGTATGGCTTTTGAATAGTCTCTGTAATAAAATGTAAACATAATTGAAAGATGTGGTTACATCGTCTAGTGGCTAATGATAGGAATGTGCAAAATCAGGTTTCCTATAAATTAGTTAACCCCTGAATCTCAGACATAGTCTGGAGATAAACTAGTACGGGGGGAATATTCATGAAATCATTAATCAGCAGAAGTTCGGCGAAAATTTTTGGTCGTTTCAGTTAAAATGTTTCTGAACGATTTCACCACGAAGTAAAATATCAATATTTTTATTGCACAATAACTACAGAAAAATTCAGAAGTTCAAGGACAGGTTAGGAAAACTATTTCTTCGCTTAGAGGTGATGCTTATAGATTTGAATAGTTCTGCTTATATGCTGTTGAGGTGACAAATAATTCTGAGCTTTTTATCAAAATTAACTCCTTTACAATTAAAATTGTCTGTTTCCTAAATCCTGTAATATAATTTCTCATGAATATGAACTTGATTTCACTTATACGAGAATTATATATAGAATTCGTTTGTATCATATTAGACTCACTCGATTTGCGGATATGTAGTTACATACGTGTTTAACTCATTGTTAATTGTGGTAGTCTTTTTGTTTGTATTCTTGTGAGGGATGCAAGCGGATAAGGTACTATCAGCAGGAAAAATATATCTAAAGAAGACGATGCATTATCCATATAGTAAATGAAGGATAAAAAGATGAGGGGCCCCAAAACAGAACCCAGTGGAACATCGTGAGATACACTAAACAAGGTAGATTGTCTTGCACTCAAAGTAACATACTGCTTGTGGATGGTCGAATATAACGTGAACTAGTCCGTAAAAATTGTTCGTGTCCCACACAACCTCAGCAAGATAAGAAAAATAATCAGAAGTCTTACGAAGGTCATGAAAGAGAGCGAATTCTATGTTATTTTATTCGTATTGCTGATGATGTATGATGAAAATTGTTTTATATTCATTTAATCAAAACCCGCGAGGATTTCCGGGTGGGATACTTCTGTCATTTAAGTAGCGGTATAATATATCATGAATCATTCCTCGAAAAATAACATAATCGCAGATGAAAGATAAATTTCATTACATCTTATATGAATTGGTGTCATAAAGACAGTTCTAAAAGTTATAAATATTCCCTCGCATATGGATTTGTTGAATATTGAAGCTCTGAGTGGTGGTAATATGCCTGTTGAGATCTGTTAATGGGCCTGATATCAACATTATTTTGTATTGTTTTCTAGAGATATGATAATTGAGATAATATCTTGATCTTTAACTGATTAAAATAAAATGTTGTACGTTAAATACCTACCTAAGCATATCATTGTCATTCCTTATTGCGTATTTCCATAATTATCAATTTTATCTTGATTAATTGTTCTTCTTAAACCAAATTTACGCGGTGAAAGTATATTCCTTATCACTTCACATGTTTCTTAGATGTTGTTCGCGTTCAGTAAAGTTTATTACTGTATTAGGTCCGTTTCCTGAATTGAGCACACAATAAAACTTGATATTTCCCTGCAGGTTCAAAGAATTGTATTTATTGTATCTAGTATGTTTTTTTAGGATTGAACGATTAAAAAATCATTCACTCGATGAAGACATTTATTATCATTGCTAATCCAGGGCTTGATAATATCTCCACCATACATAATGTTTTCATGGGACAACACGACGTTAATCATTCAACTCCTGTGAAACTTGATCTCTCGATAGCAAGGTCGAAACGTTGGTTCGTCAGATATTTGAATTATTTTCGATATGAAGATCCTAATGTCGAACTCATTTACGAATGATCAAGTCGATCTGCGTCCAGATAAATACCGAACATAACCATGACTTGTCATGTGAAAAGCAGTATGTCAAACTAATATTAATGACAGATTATTCTGTTGTCAAAATATTTCGTATAATGAAAGATAAGGCATATATGAAATACAAAATCTTCGTTATAGCTAGCATGACAAGGATGTGATACAGTGATGCAGATACAGTTAACAAATAAATATATGTTAGTAAACCTTGTCTTCAATTCTTTACTGAACACATATGCATTCAATTTATTCCAGAGACCGTTCGAGGTCATGGGTTTGGTTTCAAGTCTGTTCAGCCGAATCATAATGTTTTCTAAGAAAAGATTGAAGAAAATGCAGCCGTCTGTCTCCAATTTAAAAAAAACTAAATTCCAGACACCGCATAAACGATTAACCTGACCTCCAAGGTATCATTGGCACTGTCAGCTGCTGCTGCGCCAGATGCTTCTGTGCCAGACGTTGTGGACAGGATCGACCAATTAGGAATTATTTGGGGAAATTGTGAAGTGATAAGCAGTACTAATGCGAGTCAAGGGTAAAACAGTGTATAAGACTATGACAATGTGAACGGAGACGAAGTTATACGGACATGAGATCGCCCCTTACTACCCAAAGTGTAAGTATTGGACGCTGGGCTCACGGTCGAACATTTGTAAGCTCGAAGCCCTCCTCCCATTGCTGTTTGCCTAGTAAGTGTTAATGCAATAAGAAAAGAATTGGAACTCTTGGTACGAGTTAACGACGACGTCGGAGATTTGTTGTTGATATTTCTGAACACTACTGACAGACGAATTCATCCGTTTGCGGCGGCCGACCGAAGGACCGAATGATTCTCGGCGCCGCGTTCCTTGAGGTAACGGAATCCCTAGACCGCTGTAAGGAGGGTGAAGATGCTATGTTATGGCGCTGATGTGGCAAGAGCATGAGTTGGGTTAACCCGTGATGTCAGTGGAAATATAAACGTTCTACAATATCAGCCTAGGAAACCCTCAAAACCTCGAATTGAACAACGTGGACGAAGATCGCACTACAGTACGTAATAAATGTGTAAAATTTCAACAAATCAGACTTTCCTCGTGGGAAATCTCAACGAATCTCGATTTTTTTTTCTCTAAATGAATGCATTCATCTGTACGTGAAGCTATTTTTTTGTGATAGAAGTCTTTCATGATAACATTATTGCAACGATTTTACCGAAGTCTTCCAATCGTATGGAGTTAGAATGAAAGTTTCAGCATTAGTTTTTTGTCCTTTAAGGTCGTGGCCGTCTGGCAAGCATAACGGTTGGCAGATTTAACTTTGATTACTTACTGCACAGTACCAATTGTTCCCAAACTCCTAACTTGATTTGCCTGCTGCCTCATAAAATGTAACGACACTTTTTTTTTCAGCTGGCGTTTGAACGGCTGCAAAACAGCTGGCAGTGTTTAGGGACCGACCGATGGCGGGTCAATCATCGCTGGCAAAAGCCTACAGGTGGCGGAAACTGCGGGACAGCTTGTTGTCGTCTGGGGCTGACCGCTGGGTGGTCAGTCATCACTTGAGGGCCTGGGTGGCGAGGCTAAAGTACAGTTAGTTGTAGTCAAAAGCTGACTGTTGAGATGTCAGTCATCGCGGTTCCATCAGTCACATGTACTGTACATCACAATTTGTCCAATTCCTTTTTAAATGGTTCGTGTGTAATAGCAGTTCATTGTAAAACGAATCAATTAGGTTCTGAGTTTTTATTTAATTAACAAATTCAATACATAAATTCAATGCAAAGGGCTATTGTTAGCATTGACCCATTCATGTCTCTCTTGATTCAATGCAAAGGGTAATTGTTAGCATTGACACATTGATGTCGCTCATAATTCAATGCAAAGGGTAATTGTTAGCATTGACGCATTGATGTCGCTCATAATTCAATGCAAATGGTAATTGTTAGCATTAACCCACTACCTCAACTCCCAAAAAAACGGATGTAAACAAAAAATTCTTATAATGTTTTTTTTCGCCTTTTGTTTGGAAGAAGAAGTAGCCCACTACTTCCCTGCATGGATCATTTGTTTCCATTAGCTACCCAACTTCAGATTGCGCAGCTGGTCGGGGATCCATTTCCTGGGGTCTGTGGGGAGTGGAGGGTAGGGATGTGATTGGAGGGGCAGGAAAGGATTTATTGATTACTTAACTAACTCAAGGAATTGGGAGAAATAAAACAGTGTACGACGGCAGTAAGGGTAGAACAGTGTAAATTGTACGATGCTCATGCTGCACAAATGCCAACACATGTCATTTTTTGTGGGAGCTGTATGTGCTTCAACACATGCATTGTTGTGTAGGGAACTGTATATGTTTCAACTCATGCATTGTTGTGTAGGGAATTGTATGTGTTTCAATACATGCATTGTTGTGTAGGGAATTGTAAGTGTTTCAATACATGCATTGTTGTGTAGGGAATTGTAAGTGTTTCAATACATGCATTGTTGTGTAGGGAATTGTATGTGTTTCAATACATGCATTGTTGTGTAGGGAATTGTATTTGTTTCAATACATGCATTTTTGTATAGGGAATTGTATGTGTTTCAATGCATGCAGTGTGGTGTAGGAAACTGTATGTGTTTCATTACGTTAATTGTTGTGTAGGGAACTGTATGTGTTTCAATACATGCAGTGTTGTGTAGGCAAATGTATGTTTTTTTGAGCAGTAATCAACATTCTCGAATCCACACATCAGCATTTGATGGCACATGACGTAATAAGGTTTTTGTGATGACACATGACATAGTAAGGCTTTTGAAATGGATAAGTTAAACCAGAACAAGTTCCATCCCATGCTGGAATCTAGGTCACCGGAGGGCTTCTAATCCTTTTATAACTGCCATAACAGTTTACTAATGGTTTCTGGCACTATGTATCTAAATACTTGAGACATGTATGTAAATATGGACATACAGATATTTCATTCTAATTAGGAGGGTAACTAAGTTGAGCTGACACAGAGGAGGGAGGTGACCAATCTTGTCAGTGATCACTGCGGTAAGTATTAGACCCACAGTGGGCAATTCGAACTTTCCTTCAAACTAACAATACACGTTGAATTGAACATTTGTAGCAGAATTTAAAAGTCCAGAAATATTGGATGAGTGTTCGTTGGAAGCGTATTGTGGGATACAGTCTGATAACGTGTGGTGGTCCAATTTATTTTCTGAACCTCCAATTATTTCAAACACTATGCTCAAAGGAAGGGTGTTGTCTTGATGAAGATGTCAACCAATCTGGAGACAGATTTCATTAGAAAATATATTTATATTCTTAACCAGTAATCATAGTCAAAGTAATGCTCCATGACAGTGGGTCTTTGCTGGCGATGATATTAAACAACTTAAAGAGAGATTTCATTGGAAACAATTTGATAGTGGTCGTAAAATGATAAACACTGTCCGTATAATTAGTTTCCAAGAAAAAAATGTGAAGCAATAATTTTTTCCTGCCAAACAAAACATCGTAAATTTGTATTGTTCAGCAAATGCTTTTGAACGCAACACTTTTATTTTCAAAAGAATTATGTAAATGCCCGAAGTGCTTATCAACGTTATCTGGCAAGCGATGACGTCACCTCACTCAAGAAAACTGCCACGTGCAATTAATTCCACAGGAGCAAGTTTTTAACATCTCAGTTTCGGTTATTTCTTTCTAATGAGTGCGAGGCTCGTTTCCACCAACCAATAAAAAATTAAGGGCTCTCTACATATTTTTTTGCGTAATTATTGTCAAGTTCCCATAGTATTTCATCGGGGCGATCTGCAGTACAAATAATGGTCGTGCATGAGAAAGAAGAGACTGTATTTCATATTTTACACCGCCCTGCAACACAAGGTATCTCGAAAGCTAAATAGAAAAGACGTTTGAAGAAATTTGACGCAAGAAAAACTGAAGATGATGTGGACTGCATACGAACGTAAAGTTGCTGACGGCCATCGCAATCATCTCTCTGGAAATTAGTTAAATAGATGTGCAAGAACTTTGAAAGATGAAAACTCAATCCAATCAATCAAACATTAACAAAATGTATTGTGTATACTGCTTTTCAATTACGTTAATTGATTTCGTTTGGTCATGGGACTATCCCATCCCTGCCCCTTCCTGCACTGGTATAAAAATATTTGTATATGAGCGCCCGGCCTCTGACGTGGCTGCGGGGGTGCCTGCATTGATACTTGTCCTGCTCTACGAGGAGTTACGGGCACACGCACTTAGAACGTGTACGGTATTCAAGATTTGTTAACGTCGTATCTCATTCAAAATATCTCATTCTATCCAATTCAAACCATTTGCAACATCTTTTTGTATATTTGGGTACGATAACTGATTTGTATGGATAATAAATGTCAACGCAGTGTTTTCCTGGGGTTAGTAGTTGTATCAAGGAGAGAGAAAACAGAAAAAATATAACTGCATTACGAATGTACCTAACCTGGCCGCTCACTAGACGCACTTTGAACTCATTCAGACGCAGTGCAATGTGACGCAGAGTTTACGAAGGCCTCACTTTAATATAAACATTTTTAAAATATAAGTCAGCCGCTAAAGCTGCATAACGCCTACTAACAATAATGGAAAGATCGAAGAGGAATGGAAACAACAAGATAATAACAGTAATTATCGCCTAAGAAACACCATCAGTGCAACATCCTCCATTGCTGTCATAAGAGTGGCTTATAAATATCGTGTTGGGCAACTTCGGCCTGCCTTCTACTAAACATAGCCTTAGTTAACTGCCTTGATGTTATTAGCCACCTCAGAGGAAAGATAAGAGGTCGACCAATTTAATATGTATATAAGTACTCAATGAGACCAACGAAAACATACGTTACTGGATTCAAATATGTGAAATCAACTTATAAAATATGTTGGTCAGCTAGAGACGCATTGTATTATGCTGAAGGAGAAAGAGTGGGGGAGGGGGTTGAGCGAATGAAGCAATATCGATCGCGACAGTTGTTGATTAGAGTACGAAATATTACGGTCACACAACTCAAACAAAAGAAGCAGTAAAGAAATGTTTGTTTAGCATTGACTGATAATCAAATTAATCAAAATTAATGATTCGCATTGAAACATTTCTTGTTTGATGGCCTTATTCATGCGGATGAACGCCGCACGAAGGTCAAGAATATTAACTAGTATAAAAAATACGTCCCATAGAAAAACATGTCATTGATTTATCCGTTTGCTTCAATATATCCTATTTCGATTCACTTCAACGTTGACGGATTAACATTTACTTCAACTTTGGAGGATTAACATTTACAGCAGTTGAACGTCGAATTTGTAACTTCGAGATAATGGAGAGAAAATAATAGAAAAGATTGCAACGGAAAAAACAGAAACTGAATCAATCACTTTTATCATAGTAGTAGTCGTAACAACGATTATTTTCAACCGTCTGCATTCACTACATGTAACGAACATGCGAGACTATCATAATCCACTAATTATATTCTTCCTTAGAACCCTTCTGCTGTATTAATACTATTATAATCTAACAAAATAAGTACCAGCTGGTTCGGGAGATTAGATTGGAGAAAGTTGGAAAAAAATACTTCAAGAACATCCCTGAATTTTAAGTTAGCCTAAACTTCTTAAAATAATTTTTATTTCGATGTAGAACTTTGGCTTCCATTGACAGTTTGACGCAAAACTTCCTGTCAGAATTCGGTCTGCGACTCCCGTCATTCGATCGCACTCTTCCCACCATATTCGCCGGAAGCAACGATGTTCTATTCCCCTTAGCAGATGGACTTTCTAGAGTTTCATGCACTACTAGCTATGCCATATCAATAAAAATCATCGGCACGGCATTCAATGACTTTTTTTACACAAGACTGCGTGTGAATGATTGAAGGGAGACCTGACGAAACGTGACATCAATCGGTACAGTCTTGAGGAACTACGGGAGTAACTAAGGAGGAACTAAGGGAGAAACTAAGAAGGAATTCAGAGGGTAACTAAGAAGGAACTAAGGGAGGAACTACGGGAGTTCTGAGGAAGAACTAAGGGAAACCAACCGCAACATGACATCAACCGGTAAAGTCTAGAGGAACTAGGGTAGTAAGTAAGGAGGAACTAGAGGTGGAACTAAGGGAGACCTGACTCATCATGACATCAACAGGTACAGTCCAATGGAAATAAGGGAGTAACTGAGGAGGAACTAAGGAAGGAACAAAGGGAGACCTGACGTAACATGACATCAACCGGTACACTCCGGAGGAACCAAGGGATGAATCAATGAGGAAATAAGGGAGAAACTAAGTGAGGAACTATGGGAGACCTGACGCAACACATCAACTGGTACAGTCTGGATGAACTGAGGGAGAAACTAAGGAGGAACTAAGGGAGGAACTAAGGAAGACCTGACGCAACACGACATCAACCGGTACAGTCTGGACAAACTAAGGGAGGAACTAAGGAGGAACTAAGGGATTAACTAAAAGAGACCTGATGCAATATGGCATCAACCGGTATAGTTTGGAGGAACTGAAGGAGGAGCTCAGGAGGAACTACGGGAGGAGCTAGGGGAGACAGGACGCAACATGACATCAACCGGTACAGTCTGGAGCAACTAAGGGAGGAAAAAAGGGAGAACTAAGTAAGGAACTTCGGGAGGCACGACACAACATGACATAACCCGGTATAGTCTGGAGGAACACTGTCCATTTATATCTATATATCCTAGAGACAACGTGCTTGAATCGACAAACATGGCGAAAGAAAGCTGGTGACAGGCTTCGAAGTGAGAGGTTATATTGTACATTTTACCACTTTTTTTAATGTTCAGTGTAACATCCTGTGAAGGACTGGTTGAGATTACAATATCATTCAGTCAATGTTTTTTTTCCATCATCCTCTAAAGTGGCACCAGCGACACTTTCGGTTGGGAGAGCCGTTATCTTCAGTGCAACGGCAGGGCTGTCGCTTGGGAGAGCCGTGGTCTGCATTGCAACAGCAGGGCTGTCGCTAAGGAGAACCGTAATGTCTTCAGCCCTATGCAAGACTATCGTTAGCAGGCGTCGTTTTCAGCGCACTAGCAAGACTATCGCTAGAAGGCGTCGTTTTCAGCGCACTAGCAAGACTATCGCTAGGGAGAGCCGTCACTTTCAGTGCACTAGCAAGACTATCGCTAGGGAGAGCCGTCGCTTTCAGTGCACTAGCAAGACTATCGCTAGGGAGAGCCGTCGCTTTCAGTGCACTAGCAAGACTATCGCTAGGGAGAGCCGTCGCTTTCAGTGCACTAGCAAGACTATCGCTAGGGAGAGCTGTCGCTTTTAGTGCACTAGCAAGACTATCGCTAGGGAGAGCCGTCGCTTTCAGTGCACTAGCAAGACTATCGCTAGGGAGAGCCGTCGCTTTCAGTGCACCAGCAAG